>JBCJKH010022661.1:5048-17423 GCA_039877255.1 Loriculus beryllinus
TTGACAAAAGAAATACTCTATCAATGTCGTCCAAATAATTTCTGAGGCCAAAATATCATGAGCCAGTACTGAATGTTTCTGGGCTTGATCTTAAAGTTCTTTTCCAACCTAACCCATTCCATGATTCTACAATCACATGAATCATAGAATTACTTGCTTATTATTATATTGTGTAAATGAAACACTGTGGCATTTAATGTAAAATATTTTTTCCTGTCCCTGTTTTATCACTGTTTTTAAAGCCATTATGATCAGGCATTTTTCTCAACCTATCCTAAAACTCACACCACAATATCTATGGCCTAAAGTAACACTGTTCCTGGGATTTGAGTTTAGCAGTGAAAGAATAAAGATAATAAAGCAGCCTTTCCGTGTACTTGCTGCCTCCAAGGTTTCTAACAGGGCTATTCAGACCATTCTTTCTCCCCAGGGAGAGTCTCGAGGTCCCTTTATATCCAGGAGACATAAAAAGGAATTTGTTCATTATTAATACACTGTCTCCAAGAGGCTTTTCTTTGTAATCAAAGTATAAATGGAATTGATATATGTGCAAACTCCGCACCGTCAATGTTTGCATTATGAGTGAAGGCATGGTAACAATAAGATTTGTGGCTGGGGTACTGGTCAGGAGTTGTGGCCATTTCAGGCAAGAGAGAAAAACATTTGCCATTTAAACGAGGACTTCCTGGGGACTGTATTTTACTGAGCCGCCAGAATGCCACTAGAGGCAGCTACCTGCCCGTGTAGATGGCACAGAAATGTATATTAACCCCAAGTCTGGTACATTCTCCCCCCGGCATTTATCAGGACATCCTGACACCAAATTACACCTCCAGTGGGACTTGTGGCAGTGGGTGCCATGTTTATCACTGGGGCCAGTATTTCGCAGACACAAAATAAGAATGTTAAAACACCTGGAGTTTAAACCAGAAGAGAAAATAAAACAGGAGAATTAAACAATGGAAACTGGTCCAAAGCGCAAAGCAGAGAGATGAGGTTCAAAATCTGGAGCAATTCTAATCAGGGTTTTGGTTCTGGCTCATCTGTAATTAAAATGAAGTACAAATCTGGCTGAGACAGTCAACAATCTCAGCTGTTTCCGAGATCTGGCTTTCATTAATTTCATTAACATCTTAAATGCATTCTTATTGCTTGTTCATATGCTGAAGAGCAAGCGAAATAACAACACACCATGAACCAGTTTATCTTTGTCTTCGCAGAGGAGCAGATGTGGTATCAGTCTCAGGGGCATGCAGGCCTTTTGCATAGAAAATGGCAGCAAAGGGAGTTGTGCAAGTGTGGAAATCTTTGACACAAAAAATATATAAATTGAAACTAGCACTTTCATCAGTGCCTCATGCACTTTGGGGAGCTTCACCATCATTATTAGTATTAATCAGTGTGACAATCTCCAGTTTAATTTGCTAGTCTTGTTTCAGAGAAACAGTTAAAAAGTCAGAACTGAGATGGACCTCTCCCAAGTACCTGTGATCTGGCAGGCCAGACCTGAGGATCCTGCAGGAGGCTCATTGAAGGACAAATATCACAGACCATGTTCCTGGTCAGTGCTATGCATTAAACATGCTCTAGTTAGGTGTGTGATCCAGGGTATAATGGCATTTCCGCCCTTTCCTTTAATTCAGGTATTTAAAAGCAGGGTGAAAATAGGAACTAGGAGGCTGGTTCTTCATCTCTCTGAAACAAAGTCAGAGCAGCCAATAAGATGAACTTCCTGTGTGCTCCCCCCTGCTCTGCAGGTGATACGTCCTCAACCCTAGGTAGCGTGTGTTCACAGCCCCAGCAACCTTCAATGGCAAAGTGCTCCCATCTACAAACTTCACCATGGCAGCAGGACAGGCAGCAGCAAGAGAAAACTTGCGCTCGCCAAATCCAGATCCATGCTCCAGTGCACACACCACTGTCAGGGAGGGGGAACAAAGCCACTTGCAACCTATGTCAGAGCACAGAAACTCTGGACAAACTTCTAATCGACTTTCATTTGATCTAAATTCTTTTGCCAGACTGCATGTCTCTTATGGAGTGAGGCAAGTTACCAGCGGAGCGACTAGAGGGTGCTACAACACATATGGGCCTTGGACTCTGACCGCCTGGCGTTCAGAAATTCCTGGCATAAATTAACTGTTCAGCTCTGTGATGATGCCGATTTGCTCTACTTGGCATAAACAGATATTTTGATGCAAGAGAGACAATAGTTTCTGGGATTTGTCATCCTTGGGTTTTCAAATCCACTGGCATATTTAATGGCAAAAAAGATGAAAGACAAAAATAGCCTTATACATACAAAAACCTCCGTGTCACAAATGAAAATTCAGTTTAATTAAGCCAACTCACATACATTATATTCCACCCATAAAACTTAATATCACCTAAAAATTCCCATCAAATGCAAATTTTCCTCAGTGATTTACTTCTGCAATTGTGAGATGGGGAGAAAGCATACAAAGCAGTGGGAGCTGCGGGCTGAAGTAAACAGTGTTGTCAGAATATGCAAAACAAGGGAAGAACACAAAAAAGGGAGAGAGAAGGAAGGGACAAACATTCTCTGGCTGGAAAGTTATTGAGTGTTTAGAGCCAAAGAGGAGTGGAAAGCTTGGAAAGGAATTTCTACGCGTAACCTACAGACTCTACCCTATTTCCATTCCAAGCATCTCTCTCATTCAGCTAACAGATGAAAAATCTTTTTGAGGGTAGATGTAGGGTTAGGTTTATGGCTTTAAAGGTCATTGCCTAAAATCAGCACCCTAATGGGCAGAAAGGAGCTTTGCAGTTGGTCAGCTTCAGCATATCCCACACTTTGAGGAGTGCTGGCAGTGAGGTAATCCCCTAGGAATGTGTATGCGGTTGGATGGCTGTGAAAAGAGAGCGGTCAGCTACCAAAGCTCTGTGCTGAATATTCACGTCACACACACACAATCATTTTTCTTGTTAAGTATTGAGAAGAATGGGAACATTATAAATGCAGTATCTTTTCTGGTTACAAGTTTAGCCGGTTTAAAAAGATCTGTTCCCTCCCTGCTACTCCACTCCACCAGCTGTGCTCCATCTCCATCCCCAAACCAAAAGTGCACATGCAATGAACTTTATAAGATACAAAAAATCAGGGAGAAAATTAAATACAACTGAACAGAAGCTAAAGAGTAAGAAGTTTAAAAGGTGAAAATACAGCAAACTGGCATAAGCATTTTAAGGTCAATTGTCTATAAAAAAATGACACCTTGCTAAACACATAACCCCATGCCACATCCTTGGGTTTTTACCAACATATAGATCCAGATCCATGTCATATTACTCAAAGCAACTGTTTTACTCTCTGTGTGTTGAAGAGTGATTACAGCTACAGCAGATGCTTTGTCAGTGCCAGGTAATGTTGGTAGCACTGGCTGTTGAAAATACCTTTATTTGCCAGAGGCACTTAGCAATTTGTTGCAGTGAGGACAGAAAAAGAGTGAGGATCAGGCACTGAGGATCAGGCATCCCAGCCCAAAGTCAAGCACACTGGTCCGAAGTCAAGCACATCGTGGAAAGTTTCGCACTCATTTTGGTGAGTTTCGGATCAAGTCCTAAGCAAGAAAATATGCAATATAATACTTCCAATCACTTTTCTGATTATTTGCTAATAAGAGTAGACAGATAAACTTTTCGTTTCTTGTTTCTTTATTTTTTCTTTCCTGTTTCAAATGCCCCTATATTGCATTTATCTGTCCACTTCCATATATATTTGCTCATCCCTTGCTTAGTTCAGTGGGCCCATGCTCACGCAGTTTGCGTGCATGGAAACAAGACAAAGGCACTGCACAGAAATAGTTTTCAAATTAATGATATCTACAAAAGAAGAAAGAATTAGACCAATCACATCCCTCATTTGAAAAGAGGTGGTTTTTTGACATTTTCTCAAAAAATTGCACATACTTATACCCACAAGACTACATTAAGTTTCTAGGTCACTAGATTCCTGATTATGAGATGATTGAAACTCCTGATTATGAGATGATTACCTTGAATGGCACGTCTAAATACCAATCTCTGCTCTCTTGCAGGAAACAACCATCTCAAACTTGCAATTCTTGACTCACTCTAGTACTTTAAACTTATTGTTTAACAAAAAGAAAGAAGGATGGCGACAAGCTGCCAATCCACTTCAAAACTTCTACTATATTTCTGGGTAAGCAAAGTCCAAATGCTTTAATGCATGCGCTCAGAGTGCTTAAAACTCATTAGAAACAATTCTCCCAGAACTAAGCAGCAAAAGATTCAAACAGGTACTCTCTATCACAGAAAGAATGCAAATTTAGTGCAAATTTACTACAAATTCAGCCTCTAGATTCTAAACATGCATATAGAAATGTCCTTACAGCAGTAACTAAGTCCAGAACAGTGTTCTTTAACCATCTATATAACACTTGGAAACATCCTGGACAGTGTCTGGTGCTGTTTACTTCCAGTTGACTGCCCCACAGTGTACCACCTCTCCTTCGGAAATACTATCTCTACACCTATATTAACTGACCAAGCCTGAAAATCCTACCGTGTTCCATGAACTTCAAGCCCTCCACTTTACCAGTGGGAAAAGTGAGATACAATGCTGCCAAGAGACTTCTTAGGGTCCTTCCACAAATCTGTAACTATAAGGTACAATGCCGTTGTCTGTTGGGGAATTTAATCCCTGTACGAGACTGTATCTGAATGCTGTCTCCAAGTACTTTATAACAGGATGTGAACTGCCCACTTCATACAGGGAGGACAACTTCTTCACACCATGTTAATGAAGGTCCTTAATTCACACAGACTCTCTCATTTCTGTTGTTACCACCATGACTACAACAAAGTCCTCTCATGCTTCAACTTCCTAAATTAGCTGTACTCACTGGAATTTCTCCAGATGATCCATCTCCTGTACAAGGTATCCAGGAAGCCGATCTAAAAAATGTTCATATGAAACGATGTTCATTATTTCAAAATTGTCCCAGCTACACATGTTTGGTAGGAGACAATCAGAGGCTATGGTTAAAAAAACTATACTACTGAAAAGTTATTTTCCTTTCAACTATCTTATAAAGTTCATTAATACCTTCTGCTCTTGGTGAAATGATCCCCCATTAACATTTCAATTTATTATTGCTGTTCCATTAATGAGACCACAAAAAATGGAAATGAGGCCTATAAATATGCTAAGAGTTGAAGTCAGGAATCGTAACAGTGTGTGCACTTCATGAGTAATGTTTCGGTACTGCTAACATTTAAAATAGCATGGAAGGATAGCTCTGCAGCATAAGTATCTGGCTTAACAAACAAAACCTCCAAAGTCCAAACAAAAAAAACCAACAGCACAATTCCTAAAACTATAGGTTAATGTATCAGCGGAGGCAACTCAGTCTTAACCCGTGCTGCAGCAGACAGATAAATACCATGCAGTTCACCCTTAAAATGCCTTTGGGAAAGGACTTTCTCAGTGAAGGTCACTGAGACTGTTAAATTTTACAAAGCAAATTCTGCAGGAGGAAGGATTTGCCTTCATTTTCTTTGTTACAAAACCCTCTCTCCATGCTCACATTTGTTTACTGCCACCACACCAGGCACTGAGGGGAAATGATTCTCTGATAGCATCTCAGGTCCTCCAAGAAAAAGGGCAGGCTATAAATAGAGAACTCCGGTCTTGGGAACCCCATTAACATTCATTTGAGAAACATGTTTATTGCCAGGTAGCCTTTCAGATCCATCAGGCTCCCACAGTTCCTCTGCTGATCTTTTCTCCAACTAACAGTGAATATCCTCCATGGGTCAAGAAACATCCTTATGCAAGTGGCATTACTGCAACTTGCATTTTCAATTATTAATATTCCACTTCTCATCTTACAAACTTTTGCAGAAAAGGAGGAAAGCAGCAGCTTGTTCCCCTGGGAACAAAACCACAGAATGCCGTACCTCACCAAGCCATGAAAGGAACAGTATCTTCAGCACAGGGATATCATATCATGCTAGCAACATTTTTGTTTCTGCATTTAAGCTCTTGCTGGTGACTGAAAATGATCAATACTACCCTGTTTTCTGTGCATAGCTGATGGCACTAGGGTGTGTGTAGCCACGCTTCCACTAGCACTACCACCTTGCAAGGAACACACCTATAATTATGAAATTGATTTTATAATCTATTTTCCAGGAAGCTCTGATTTCATGACAGGGATTGGCTTTGCGCTGGGGTCCCACCACATCAGCAAGAAGAGAACACTGCAGTCTGTGCTTCTTTTAAGCCTTAACAGAAGAAATTATCTAAACTAGCCAGTTTTCTGTAGCAGTAACAGTAAGTTTGAAAAAACCCCAGACACCTTCAGTAAGATGAAATAAAATGGAAACATAAAAAGCAAACCATTTAATGAGAGAACAGGCTACTTCAATAAGTCTAGTTATTTGATAAGCAGACTGCCACTGTCAGCCTTTTATCATCTGTGAAAAACATGATGGATCTTCTCTGTTTGCTTACAATTTCAAACCTTTCCCTTGTGATCAACATTAACATTTTGCTCCAGTGCCTCTAACAACATGACTGCTAGCAACTAGTCCAGATTCCGCCCTTCAGGAAGAGACTAAGAACTGACAGCCCAGGCATGGCTCAGTGGCACATATGGCATACAGACTGGGGTAATTCAAGGCTGTGAAATGTTCTTCCTCTTCTGAGCTCACCTAAAGAGAAGGCAAATGGCCCCTGCTGAGAGTGTATGCACATAAAGCGGTAACAAACATTTGATTTTAGCTGCTCTGGAAGAGAATTAGTCTGTATATTCTGCACTGCCAGCTGCCAGCAGCTACTTAAAAGATGTGGCTTTGGAGGGTTATTAATTCCCATATTAATGGTCAGCCTCCTCCTCGTTACTGAAATATAGGCTTCCAAGCGTGTTTCAATCTTACTTCCCCACATCTCTTTCGATTCTTCTATTATAAGCAGATAAAAGTCATTATTTGGCTGAAAAGGACCTCAATCCGACACAGGCTCACAATACTTCATCTACCTTTATGATTCAGCTATACAATTTTCCTTCTATGTAAAAAAACCTGTTCAAAAAAAAAAAAAAAGAAAAGAATAAAGAATTAAAAATGTACAGCAGGTTCCAGGGAAACCAGTGAAATGGCTACTGCCTGTGTGCATTGTTTGTGCTAAACCAGTTAGCAATCACTGCAGGGAAAGATTCAGGCTAGTGAAAAATATTTCACCCTCCATCAGAGCTGATTTGAAAGGATTAATTCTCTGCTACACTTCAGGAGAGCAACGCTGCCAGATGTCACGAACCTAAAATCACTTTCTGCAAAACACAACGCATCATACGAAATCATGGGTACCTTATATACTGTGCAGCCTCCTTCGTCCTTTTGATGAGGTTTAACTACTAACTTTAGGGTACTACAAGAAAAACTCCCTAAAATTCCAGGGAAATTTGACTGCTTGAACTGGAGCAAAGCAGAAGTTAGTTACTCCATCAAGATCAGCTCTTCAGCACTGAAGTTACATATGCATAATTATATACATATATATATAATGCAGTACATATATATAATAAATGTATATAACATTTATGCTGGTTAAGGATCTAACGTATACCATCTATAGCTTGAAAGATTCTAAATAGGGCTATTTTTATATGTTTTACCAAATATAAAACGTGATTGAAACATAGGCATACTTTATTCACCTGAATGCTGGGCTAGGCTCCACTACACAAACTGGATTAAGATAGATTGTCCCAACCAGTTGTAACAAAATGTTCTGATAGTTATACAAAATCCTGATCCTCCTCCTTTTCTCCCCCACTGTTTTGTGCCAGTATGAACCCGCTGACTTTTGCAAGGTTATTTGAGCTCACACCCATCTAGCTATAATACCCACTCCAAAGTCATGTTTGCCTGGACTGAAAGCTGTTGAGGGCACTGAATTAAATTCTTCAGAAAGATGCCCAAAAAGCAAGAGACTCAGAGATTGTCCTTTACATGAGGCTTTTCATTCTTCTCATCCAGGCTTTGTCTCAACAACAAACTCTCACAAGTTGGGCCTGACACAAGACAACTCTACCACAAAACAACTGAGAAATATAAATTGCTGTAACAGCCCCTCACCTCAGGATGAACTGCCCTGGATGTGGAGCAAAAGTAGATATTGTACACACTTCACTGCATCACTTCCAGTGAATTTTGCTGAAGTTTTTGAGAACTAATAAGCTGCCTGCTTCTCTTTCAGTCTTCAACAGTGTCAAGGCTGTATACAGAGAGACGTATGGAAACAGTATCTGATCCAAAGCTAGAAACAAAATAGCTTATTTCCCCTTATCTGCTGAAGAATCCCGTAAGCCTCTTAGGCAGGCAGTTGAAACCACAGTAAGGACAGTAAAACCCTTCCCAGAATTGAAGGATTAGGAAAAAAGTAAGAACAAGAGGAAAATGAGTATGCTTGAGGACAGCCTTAATCAAAAATGATGCACGGTGTAGGTCTCTTAGCAGACACTCCAGCACTCAGTAGTAGGACTGTTCCTGTTCTTGACTCAACTGGGTCTGTGTTTGCACCTATGGGCACATCTCTGCCCCACTTACAAAATGGTAAGAAATCCTTATGAATAAGATTTAGTAAATGTGAGCTAAGTCTTATTAGTAATAGCAACCCACATTCTCCATGTCTGCAGGCAAGCAATACCCCAGGAAAATCAGCATGGGATTTCCCAGCCAAAAGGTTAGAGGGCAGAGCAGAAAGCTGTGGGACAAAGCCTGCATAAAGAAGAAATGACCAAGAGCTATACCCTTCATGTAAAAAAAGTAATTCCAAAGTTTAGTGTGGCAAAGCAAAGCTCAGACATATTGCTCTTTTACAAACAGAGACATTTCATCAGACGACATCAAGGCCAGTTTTGCCTTTGTTTTGCCCTTCATAACTAAAGAAGGCATCCCATAAAACCAATAAAAACTCTTCTTCTTTCATTATCTCCAAAGACTCTGTTTCAACCAGGAGCCAGCCTCTGCAGCAACTATCATTTTGCTCCAATCTGGTAGATGTCTTCCTTCCCCTCCTCTTTCCCACCTGGGGAATTCAGCTGCTTGCAGAAAAACTTGAAAAGAGAAAAAAAAGGAATAAAAATGTTGGATTGCATTGCCCAGAAATGAGAACTGAAAAAAAAGTGAAACTGTATGCCTTGCCCCTGGTGGCTCTGGGACTTGGAACCAAACCAAGGCCATGAAAACAGAATATTGCTCTTTGTTAACCATAAATAAATATAAATAAATAAAGGACTACTCACTCTTGCCCTTTGGGATATGTTTTCTAAGGAGGAAGAAATTCCTTGTGGAGTTTATTATGTGTAGACGGGAAGTGTGCCTCCTAGGGAAAAAGCAGTGGGGGTAGTTTTACCCTTGGTGATTTCTTTCCCACATTTCTGTCAGTACTTTATTCATTTTGCTAGTCTCCTTCCCCTCCCTTCTGCAATAAGTGAAGCCACACAAAGGAACATGCAGGTAATTCAGCCACCTGAAACTACACAGCATCTCTTCCTATATAAATGAACAGTGTGTGGCCTGGTTTCATTTGCAACTGTAAATGAAACAGGCCTACAACTGTGTTCATAATCCTCCTTAATTGAATTTCTTTGACAAAACCCAGACAAAATTATTACCCTCAAGTTAACAGTTTGCATGAAGTAGCCAAGGGTTCCTGGGAAGCTTTAAAACAAATGCAGGACAAAACTTAATACCACAAAGCGGTTTATTTCATGTTGGTACCATTTGTTTGAATGGAGGAAGGTTTCCCTGGAGGAACAAGGCCATTTTAATGTGAAGGACAGGCTAGGAATTCAACAAAGGCCAAGAAAAAGTGAGAATTAAATAAGCAGCAGAAGCGCTTGGATATAAACGAGCACATGCTGCTCACATCACAGCTACTGGAAGGAGGTGTTGCTGTTGTTGGGCTCTCTTGACTTTTTGAAAAGGGCAGCATCATTCACAACTTGGTGTGGCAAATTAAGAGAGTTTCACAAATCCAGGAGGATTTGAAGCAACTGTTTGGCTTATGGTGAAGTTCACACCCCACTGCAAGGGGTATCTCCTTTAACGCCCTCCATGTAGTAATTTCCTTCAACTAGATCACCAGTTATATGGTAAATACATAGAGCATTAGTAATGCTGTCAGGCTGCTGTAAAATATCTAGACTTATTTTTCAAATGTGAGAATCACTACTAAATGGATGCAAAAAGGGCACTGCCCTGTGAAGCACTCCCATTGCTTTCAGAAGAAGAGGATTAGAGCCTTTCCTATTACCAAAATTTAGTGTTTGTTATTCTTTCAGACAATACGGATGTTTTCTTGAATGATTGGGCAAAGCTTGTGTGAAGAGAGACGTCTGTTTGCAACAGCTAATTTTGCTTGTCATATGCTATGTACTTGGACAGACACCCTATTTTATTCCAGAGCACAGTGTTTTAGTCATCTCTGTATCAGCTAATGACTACAGCAAGCTAGCAAAGTTATTAGGGATCAAACCAGACTCTTTATGATTCAGTTTACATAGAGGGGATCAGAGAAGGGAAAACCATATCATCCCAAGGCGATGTCTGCCTGAGGTACCACCCCACATGCTCATAGAAATTAATAACTTTTGCAATTTAAGCAGGAGGCAAGGCTATAAGGAAATGGGGAAAGCTGAGGTAATGGAAAGAGAAATCCTGTAGTTCCTCAGCAAGCGCCCATGTCCTGTGTGTCACCCAGCCCTCTCCCAGGCAGAGTTCTTGGAAATTTAGGGGTAGAGGAGGCTGATGGGGCCTCATATTAAAATTCACTCAGATTTCATTATTCAGAATGGAAGTAAAATATCACTAGAATCGATTAAATGAGCAACGCGGTTCGGAGACAGGCAGGCAGAAACCAGGCCTCAGTTCCACAGACCTTCGTGCCTTTGTGCCTCTGTGAGATGGTGTGTCCCTGTTCCCACCCTCATTTGCAAGGTAGAGCTGGCAAAATGGGAGACCTCAGAAGAGTTTCCAGGAAATGTTGCCTCTCCCAGGGAGGCAGTGGGATAACAACCAGGTGCTTCTGCCTTCCCCAATGTCTCTGCTGCACCAAATGTTCCAGCAGTTGCATTAACACCTGGTTTTGAGAGAACGCTCACTAGCCCTGGAGTCCTGTGCCACTTTAAGTAACCTTTTAAAAACACCTTTTTATAGCTTGTGTGCTCTGTTTTTCCTCAGGCCACAAGTCAAACACACTCAACAACACCAAGGGCACAGTGAAACAGAAATAAATAGATGTATATGCACATGCCTACCAACCCCTTACATACACACAAAGGATCAGTGCCAGAGATCAATGTCTTCAGGAAAAGGCATGAGGGGACAAATTCATCACAGTGCTTTGTCACTGGTGGCAAAGGAAAGAAAAAGGAACATTTAAAAGGGTGATGAAATGTTTCAAGAAAAAGCAATATATTTTTATGTACTTGTAAAATCCATTGGCAATGACTTTTCTGGTTAATTGGTTTCAACTTATTAAACTAAAAACCTATTTGTAAAATCCAGACATATTCGACCGTAAGTCCAATTTCTTCACTGAAAGCCAATACACCATTTCAAAGAAAAAAAAAAGAAGGCAATACAAACCAGTTTCCATTAGTCTAAAAGCACAGTACTTGGTATGGGGAAGAGAAATGGAATAGAGTGCTTGACTTTTTGAAAATGCACTCTGGAAAAATCATGTTACTCATACTCATTTACCTCCAAACTGTAGCTCCCTTATTCCCTGGTCCTGTGAAAATGGATGAGTATTTTGGCCCAATTATGCAGTGATTTAGAAATCAGCCTTCTGCTATCTTTCCCTGCACTTGTCATGTTGAACTTCTTCCCCCTTATTAGACCACTCTTCTTCTCATTAAATAGTCTCTCTGTCTCACTTGCCAAAGAACTGCCAATGGGCCCCTGATTTTACAGAAGAATAGACACAGCTTTAGCAATGGGAAAGGGCCTCTAATGTACATTGGACACAGCACAGTGAAGCATGGTAATTTGCCTGTGTTAATGATGCTACTTCACAACGATCAGGAAAACAAAAATCTTTAATAGCTAAATGACACCCAGTCCTTCCGCAGCCTGTTGGATTCAAAAGCAGTAGAAGCAAAACTCAATGATGTCCTTTAAGGGATGAGCTAAAAGTAGCTGCATGGTTATGTTGGGTTTTTTTCCTAAATTCCTAATCTGTATGGAATCACTAAAATGGGTGACTTAATGCTGGGAGCAGGACAGAAAAAATCAACATAAGTGTTAGCACCGTTTGAAAGCTCGCATGGTACTACATCTGTCCAGCATTAGATTTCTCCCCTAGCTCTTTCTCTGTGGGAA
>JBCJKH010022664.1:5510-16173 GCA_039877255.1 Loriculus beryllinus
CTGAAATGCATGTATTTGAAACATTAAATAAGGCTCAGAAGTAATATCTGCTCCTGACATGCACGAAAAATTCATATACCTCAGTACTATTGTTTCACTTAAAAGCTTCAAAATGTCTAAGTCCTTTTTTCAAAGTTAATACTGCTGTTTAATGGTTTCTATCTATTTGCAAGCCAGACCAAATTCAAACTCTTATACAAATCAGCTGCAGCTTCTAAATCTCATAAAAGAGATAACCTTTTGCTTCATTTACACCTGTCATTTAGCAGCCTTCAGACTGGGAAAGTCTTTTATTTAAAACTGTAATTCTAAACCAGATCACACAAAGGCTGCTTAAGAGAGCCTGTGTGGTGGGACAATGAGATCCACCTGGGCATCCTGCAGACAGGCCTGTTTACACTTGCAGTCAAAGCCACGCTCTATATGAGAATCTTTGTTAAAAAACTGTCATAGAATCCTTTGAATGTTAATGTTTTTTTAAATTTAATTCAACCTATTTGCCACCTATTTTCTTTCTCTTTTTCATATGACCAAAACAGTTTTTGGTTAAGCTTCATTTCTTCTTTTCTAAACCATGTCCTGAATCCCTAAGATTACTTCTTCTCCTCTTTCATGCTATGTTTCTTACAGTCTCTTTTTAATCCTTAAAGGCCTTCATGGCTCCCACTTTCTCCCGCACAGGTGTTTCTCACTCCTTGTCTACATATTTTTCTCCTCTGCCCCCTGCAAAGGATATACTTCTTTCTCCCTTCCTTTAGAAAGTAACTTTTTTCTTCCAAGTATGTGTTATTCATTCATTTTATGTCACAACTGTGTAAACACATATGAACTAGAACAATATAAAGTGCCAGCAAAAATATGGCTGCTTCAGGCCTTTTCTTGCTTAGTCTTCTTCAATGAAATCTGCCTTGATCATTTTTCCTCTCCTTTCTTTCTCAAACTGCAGCATTCATCTCTATTTTGCTGCATTGTATTAGCAACTGCCCCCACTTAGGAAAGGGTTCAGAGATTCAACCTCTGTTTTTACAGTGATGTAGCTGAAGAGAAAAGCTTTTAAAAGCTTTTGTTAATCCTAGTGGTTTAATTCCATACTAGCTAAAGGGCTGGTACAGATTGACGTACTAACACATATATATACTAAAACCGTTGTAAATTGGTTTTGGAAGGTAACATTGTACTGCATTATACTCAATGCATTCCAAATGAATACAGTTTATCAGGTGACATTCATTTCTGGAAGCAACTGAAACAAAATTGGACCAGTTTAACTGAGATTGACATTAATATATCACTGAGCAGTTAGTTATATCACATGAATTAGGTATTACAAATTCAAGAATCATTTGTTATGCTTTTAGTACAAATTTTCCTGACATAAGTGAGATAGAGATAAATAGCCAGTCACAAAGATGTCATTTGGTCTCCTGGGGCTGTATTGATGATTCCTGCTGAGAAATTCTAGCAGCAGTTTACCATGAACTAAAATGTGGAATGGGTGTCCATGGTTTTTGTTGGGGTCTTTTATGATTGGTTCCTCACTTTTTAATACTGATTTTCATGAGGATGGTGTCTGTATAATTTGGCAGAAGAAATTCCATTGAGAAACTTTGGAGTCTCCTCCATTTAACTGACATTAAAAGAAATGTCATAAAGAAAAGATGAGTCCTACTTCATTACTACTTCCAGTGGAAAAGAAGAGCTGTAGGTAATGAGGCTTTATTTTGAGTGTTACTCAGACATATCTCTACTTTCCTATTCTCAGAACTACCTTGCACAGCCATTCTGAATGTCAGTATATTCACAGTTCCAGTCATTAATTACAAATTAATGATATTAAAAAAAAGTTTATTATTTTCAAAGATTGTTTCTGTACTGTTATATTTATGTTGAATTGTTCAAAATCTGTTCTCCCTGAGGTTTGGGGAAATTCAGTAGCAAATTTAGAAATGCTGCCTTCTTGTTCCAGTTCAAGATAAAAATTCATAAATGCCTGAGTTTTCTCTTGGGAAAATATCCTACCTTCAAATTCACCTGAACATTGGCATTAACCTGTGCTCACTCTGTGTATTCTTCCTCAAGTACAGTTTTGTGACTCTGGATCTTGTGGACAGCACTTGTGCCCAGCAGACATTTCTGATCCTGTCAGTAGACAGGATTTGTAGCAGCACAGCCATCAGCAGTTGCTCTTGCAGCATACAGACTTCCTTTCTTTAAACGAAAGTGTCCACTACTCAAAGGATGCTTGATGAACATAGTACCCATTGCAAAATGTCCAAGTGAAGATGCCTATTACAAATCAGCTCCTTTTATTTATTGCACCTTTACTGGCTCGATATGAGTCTTTCTGCTTAGCTGTCTTTTACCTGGGTCTGTACAGTGGAAGTGTGTCCTCTCTGAGGCTCTCTGTGCGTACACAACCCTTTGGCATTGATGAATAACTACATGCAGCTCTGAGCCTGCGAGGACTCAGGCCCCATGGGCCTCATCTTACTCTTCTGAAACTAGTTCTACATTCCAGTGATGTAAATGAAGGTGTCCCTCATACAGTAGTGAGAGAAGCAAGAGCAGCTACGTGCTTAAAGTGCCTTTTCTATTAATATGAACATGCCTTAAATGTGCCTTATATGACCAACAGCAGAATGTAAAAATGAAAGCTGAAGCTTCTTCTGTCAATGCAATCCCAAATCATCCGCTACAGCAGGACTGAATATTTACTGAAGAAAGGTAGTCACAAAATTAAATTAATATGAACATTGACAACACAGCCTCACAGAGAAAATGAAGAAAATCTAAATATCTCTTTTCTCCTAGTCATACCACACTGCACATCTTTCTGTAGTTTTCTTTCTTTTTAACTATAACAAAGCTGCTAGATGCTGCATGCATACTTTGGTCCAATATACAGATATTTTTTTGGAGCCGGGGCATCTTCAAACAAAAGCTACAAAGGATTATTTTGTGTATATCTGGTTTATGAGAACTGTGTCTGAAAAATGAATAGAAAGTTTTCTCTTAGCAGTGTAATTCTGAAGTAGTTTGTGTTGTGTTAGTTAAATGGGATCTTCTTTAATCTTTTCATTAAAAGAATTTGATTTCTTCATAAAATTTATTTTAAAAATTCTTTTATTTAAATGAAAATCAATAAAGCCCATATCACAGCTACTGCTGCTAAGTGCGTTTTAGAGAGACAACAAACAGTCTAATGATTATTGGCTTTTTATCGTGAGGAAATGTCTTCTGGTAAAATACACCTGCCTGAAAAGACATATTTTTGCAGGCAGTGTGTACAAACAAGGACTTTGGCTATTCTTGATGGACAAATAATGTCAGGAGCTAAGGGTGTTTTCTTCATGCATATATTTGGCAAAGAAAACCACAGATTTTCCTTTCGGAGATTCATCTTCACCCCATAATGCATTCAAGCCGAGATAAATCTGATGTTTCTTCATGTACAGGATGTGCCTGTTTGTGTGCAGTGGGATTGCTCACAGGAAAGCTGGCAGTTGCTTCAGTGTCCGAATACATGAGTTTTATGGTTTGAGTTACTGAGCAAAAGTCACTCCTCTATTCATATTCTATTTTGACACTTCAGATGAGATTAAATTCTTGAATTATAAAGCTATTTAAGCAGCTATGAATTGTGCTGAGCAGTGAGAGCTCAGATTTCAGCTCCTTGCTGACTAAAAATAGCCCCAGATTGTTCCCCCAGAACCTTCCAAGGCTGATCTTTTTCAAGAGACTTTGATGAGCCCATAAACTGCATTTTTGGAGGAGTGTTTACTGACAGTGGCTCTATCAATCTAACATGCTTTTAGTCTCATAAGTGTATATTATAAATCAAAAGGGAGATGTATTATTGTATATAATGTTGTTAAAGATAATATTAACAGTATTTTGAAGAACAAAGTATACACCATAAGAATGAAATAAAATGTAATCTCTTCTCATTGAAAATGTAATTCATTCACATGAAAAAGTCTTAATTGCATCACAGTGTAAACTATGGTTAATTATCAACATTAACCATCCCTATCTGTTCACTGACTGCAGTAAAATGTTTCCTGAAATGGATCTGGCCTAGTGACACATGCCTGTGTGTGATGATTTTAAATTACTCTTCTGATCTCAGGTCATAACAGCCTCATGGAGCAGCACGCTGAAGGACTATCAGAGCTCTCACTGTACTGGGCTTGTATCTCTTTGCTTTCCCCAAGGATTCATCAGATTAAAACTGATGTGAGGATGACAAATACCCTAGGAAAAATGATCTTAATTCATATAATTTAAGGCCATTTTGTGTATTTTCATTAAGAAGTTTCTAGCATACATTTCATGAAGGGGAAGGCAGTTAAAGGTCCTTCTCACTCCAAATAGCCATGAGAGAGATGTTTGCCACAATTTCCGTGAACACATCAGTGGTTAACATTAACTATTCAGTAGCATGGCTGCAGATTAGCTCAGCAGAAGTTCCAGTTTTCTTCCCTTGCTTTCCCCAAATTACCCCACATGTAAAAAGAAAACACTGGAGAGTTCTCTCACAATAACTCATGGAAGTGCTTGCTTTACTACAGTGCAAGGGAGAGCGTATGCTCTGAACAGAGTCAGTCAACCTGTTCGATATTATAGCTTTTGGATGCAATTGCCAGTGTCAAGTAGAACTTGACTCTGTTGTATTACATTAAAACACTGTGTTGATTCTGCATAGACATTTTTGGTGTGCTTATTCTCATGGCTATGAGCACCCATAAAATCTTTTAAATACCTTGTAAGAAAAAGCAAAAGTTAAGTATCAAAGCTGTACAGTAGTACACATGGCTTTAAAGTTACTTACTGCCTTTCTTTCCAACTTTAAAGTACATGCTAAGGAAAACTACAGGCATTTGACTGTAGTTACCTGTTGCTAACTGCTTGACATTAATGGGAAAGAAAAAAACTTGCTGCAGCTTTTTAATCATCTCCTGGCTCCATAAAGACAAGAAAAAAAATGTGTATTTAGATTGAACAGAAAGCAATAAGAATTCAGGAGTTGCAGTTCTCTTTTTTCTGTATTTTTATTAACATTTATTATGGAGGCGATGTTTATATATTCTGATCCTTTGTGATCTTCAAAGTTAAGCTTTGTAAGATTAGGTCTACAAACAAAAAAATGACACACATTTGTTTGTTTGTTCATTCATTTGCAAAGTGGCTGTTCTATTTCAGTTAGGCTAACCCAAAGAGTAACTTTAATTATATCTGTAAGGCACCCCAGCTAGGTAGGAACACTTCTCACTCTTTAGGAGTATATGATAGCCTTTGGCTAATCATTTCACAAGATTTATAGCCATTGCATGTTCAGTTACTAATTGTCAACCTTGTCAGAGGATAAAAAGACCACCATGATGAAAGAATCTGCTGCTGTCAGTAGCTTTTCTCAACTACCTTCAGAAACAGTCAGAAAACAACAATAAGAACAATCAAAAAAACACAGAATAGCTAAACCCAGGCACCAAAAGAGCTTTCAGTGAGAGCAGACAAAAGCTCTACTCCAAGCAACCCTGCCTAATAATTAGAACATTTTCTATGACAGAAAAATTATACAGCACAAAATCTAGACCACCAATGTATGATAGGTTGGTTCTCATCATAGGTGTCTTATAGTGCTCATCTACCTGCTAATAGTGACACAGACATTCAGCTCGAAAGTCCTGACAAAATACTGACTTAAGTGTTCAGACCTCCACTAAGATAATGATAGTGATATCCCAAATATGAACTGATGTTTATTTTCCAGTAAGTTTGTTTATATTTACCATAGGCAATGCACCAGCAGTTTAATAGTCAAAATTAAAACCTGGATTATAATTTGAATATTTAGGACAAAACCATGGCACTTACAAAGTCTTAAAGTTTGCATGGAAGGACAACTCTGCCAATGCACTAATAAGAAAAATTTACAGACATGTAGATATTATTGTGTGCTGTAATGAGCAGGGCAACACAGTAATTCCCTAAAATAATGTCTTTACAGTCAGGTTATATTTATAGACTAATAATTTCTTCTAAAAAATAACCACTGTTTCTTGTTTTAATTAGTCACAGTCTACAGAATCCAAGGAAGGGTACTAACAGCACTAGACAAGAGAAGGCTCTTTTTACCAACAAATAATCCAACACAAGTTGTGTCACTGCCATCAAGAACACTACTTCTCCAGCTTCATCCTTCCAATAGATCTACAGACCCTTAGTGACAGCTGCAAACATGCTGTGTAAAGCAGGGACACACTGGTACCTGGCACTCTTAAAGCAATTGCATTGAAAATCACTCTTCCATCAGTCCCTAAGTATTCCAGAAATTGCCTTTCCCCAAAAAGATCAACCCCTATACAGACACCCCAAAACATATTAAATTGGAGAGACTTTAAAGACATGGAAAAGACGTGCAATATAAAAGACAAATTGTTCTTTTCTTTCTCATATAATAATTATCAATTCAATCGCCAAATTTATATCTTTTCAGTTAGCAATTTTGTGTGATATGTTGTTAAAGCCTTCTATCAAAATGAGGGAATTCAGGTTCTGTCCTAGTTCTATCATAACCCTTTGGTATGAGGTAGAGTAAATTGTTTTCTTCTACTTCAGTTCTCCACTGATAAACTGGGATAACAGTGCATTTCACAACAGATGGCTGCTGGTGAAAATTTACTGATAAGCCTAACACAGGCTAAAAGCATAGGCTTTAAAAACCATCTCCCATTTGCTACTGTGAATCATACTGGGAAATGGGAAGTAGCAGATAGTTTTTTAGCAGTGTGGGGGTGGGAATGTCCTTTCTATTTTTCTTTCTGAGTTTTAGAAAAATGCAAACTGAGGACAGGAGAAATTCTAAGCTGCAAATAAGACTTATAAAAACAATAGCTATTAAAGAGTGAATGGTAAATATAATTGTCTAAAGGAAAACTGAGGCTAGCTGCTTTCCTGCTATTAATCTGTGCTTTTTAATATCAACTACACATTGGTCTGAGCAGTTTATGCTAGCCTACCTGAATTTAGATTAGGTTAGCTGTAAGAGATTTCAGTACCAGATTGTTGCAATAAAACCTGCAATGGGTAAGCAATTTCCAAAGACAGCAGATGGTACCCTTTCCATGATACTGCTACAAGCAACCCCTGCTAGTGGAAAAAAGTGATGTATGCTCCTTGCTATATTTTTCTGAGAAATCGTTTACCCAATAGTGAGAATAAATGCTACATCCTACAGCCAGGTATACTGAGTATCAGGCAGCTGTCTCTCAAAAACCACAAAGAGAAACACCGATGGAAAGTTTTGAAGATACAACAACTGCCTTTTAAAGAATCACTTAGATGTTGATAAAAAAAAAATTGCACAAGTAATTAAGTATTACTCCAGTCTAAATAATACTGTTGATGCAACTAAAGATAATGTGGGACACAGCTAAAGTGACTCTTGGGGCTCCTCATTCTTGGGGCTGCTTTATTAGCAATATAGGAACAAAAGCAGGGAAAACATAACAGGCTGTTGGAAGAACATCAGTTCAGTAAAATGCTCATGTATCTAATGGAGATGTCAGAGTTTCAGAGTTATTTTCAGAAAGGAATGCTATTAAATCTGTTTTCACCAATAATATCAGAGAACGTACTCCTGTAAAACAGACTCATGACTTGCACATGTGTCAAGAACGCACTGAGATAAGGAACTGACTAGAACAGAGTAAATGGAGTTGCATGTTTCTTGTCTTGGGTTCTGCAAAAATATTTGTGTGTCATTTACAAACAATGATGTTCATCATAGTTACTTTAAATGGCCAAGCCTAGATTTCTCCAGCACAACAGTAGCAGGTATACTGATATAAAAGAAGGAAGAAAACAGATAAAAATAAGTAGATCAAATTAATTGTTTCATTCATGTGGACTTACGTGTTCTGTCTACCATGGTGACCTCATTCATCTAGTGAAAGGTGTTGCTTAGGCTTAGTAAATACTTTGAGATTCAGGCATAATTGATTCAACTAAAAATAATATCTACTTCTTTAGCTTATTCTTATATATTTTCAGGTAAAATGAAAGTTATCATACAAGTCCTACAGATGAGGAAATGAAGGCACTAAATGCTGTGTAATTAGAATAAGCTTGTCCTGCAAGGTAGTGACAGAGTCCACCAGAGTCAGGAATGAATGGAACCAAACTTGATACAATTAACCCTGGGTCACATTGATTCCCCTTTGGCAAGGATTGCATATGACATAAGTTAAATGCCACTATTGTTTTTGGTTTTTTAATCTATGGGATTAGTTCTTTAACAGAAATACTGGTTTATGTTTTGGATAAATAGAAAAAAATAGAGCAAAAGTGCTTGCTGACTCAAGTGGGTTAAGATCAAGCTATATAATAGTAATTAACAGATGTTTTGTGTATCAAAGTCAACTATCTGGAATCTCAGATCACACAAATTTGCTATAGGGAAAGATAAATTAGGTTATCCGTGGCCTCCTGCCTGGTTATCACTTTTTACTACAAAATAAGTTATTCTTTTTATTACCAGGTCTAAAGGCTTTGTCTTCTCTTCCTCAATGCCTTTACTTTTTGCCCTCCTTCTCAGCTCTTGTTCCATCTTAAACCTCATGTCTGTACCTTTGTACACTTCTCCCTGCACCACACTCTGAGGCTCCGCAGGACTCTCCCTTTTTCCGTACCCAAAATACCGAAAGACATAGCATAGTAGTACAAAAGAGGCGTTGTTTGGAAAGGGGAGGGGAAGCATAGAGCTTAATACAGTTGCCAACCCTGCCAACCCATTCTCCCATGCCACAACATCACTCTACAGCTCCAACCATGCATGGTGGCTGGGGAGGCAGTGCCACAACACATGCAGTGGTTGCTGATTCTCCATTCCTTATTCTTAAATAAATATTCATATATGACATAATTAAAGAATACTTGTACAGAACAGGTTACACTTTGCTGTTGCCTTCCTATACACCCCAGTAAGACAAGAAAATATAAGTACTAAAGTATATCTGCAAGTGTTGTTTTGCTAAAAATACAAGTGTTCCATGTACTTTTCCTGTCCCTTCTCCATAATTATTCTGTTCATGTCCAGTGATGCATAGGTCTCTGATCTGATTAAATAGATTTTTGGAATTGTAAAGCCAAAAGGGATATACTCATGTGTAGGATTAAAGGCCCCACCAAAGTCAGCAGCTGTGACGTACACAGTGCTAAGCCTGCATGCTGAACAGAACAGTCAATCTGAAAACAGCATGGGCAGCCCACTGCATTTAGAGCATTTAGATACTTGTAAGGTTTGAATGTACTTAGTGGCTGTTTTATTAAGAGTACTTTCTACTGGAAGACTGACACATACACCTTTCTAGAAAATACACTTACAAGTTTAGCTAATATGCTGTATGTATCTTGAATTAACTTCCTTCTTAATGATAGGACCTCAAACTGAAACAAAAACATTTCATATTGCTTTTTTAATTTACCAGTACTATTACTAAAATGATTAACTACTACTCACTTATTCCCACCAATTATCCAATAGAAAGCAGGATATTAAGAGATATAAAATAATACTGAAACAAGATATATTATTTAAGCAATGAAGCTTGGGGCTGGAGCTACAATTCTGGTCAAGTTGGGGACTCAGATTTTAGTCTATAGCATTACAGAAAAGGCTAACTGCAACTTTGGACCCAGCCTAAAAACTTGGTATAGTGTGATTTGCATGACTTCTGAGGGAAAGATGTAACAACCCATTCTCATTTATGGAAATGTATTTTACAGAATTAATACAGAATCCAAAGAATTAACAGTAACTGGGATGTTGTTTCTCCTCTTTTCTCTTTATCCATTTTCTTTGTAAATTCAGACAAGGAGATTACATTCAGAATTTTAAAAGGAATAATTTTCCCAGTCTCTTGTCCAAATTTATCAATTAAGCATCATCTGTTAAGGCACTTGGTTCTGATAAGGAGAAAAGAAAGCGACTCTTCCTCGTCCTCTTTTTTCGTTCTGGAAGGGAGATAGTCTCTTTTCCAGGTTGCCTCTTCAGAAGGGTTAACTTCTAGTGATTGTAGTTGATGTTTCCCTTACACACTTCTATTTAATCGTTTTATTTAATGACCCCATCCAGAGCTGAAGATCACAGAAGTATCATTAAGTTTGTAGGATAAACCAGCCTTACTTGCAACACTTGGAACTAAGAAAACACAAGCCTATGTCCCACAAGCTCTGGCACAACTTGCAGCATTTCATCCCTCTGTTCTGTTGTGCACCTTGCTGGGGCAGCAGATCAGGCTCTGTGACTCTTTCTCAGCTGCCTAGTTTCCCAGACTAGCATGTTATCTTAAAAGGCTGATGTGAAAGTGTTTATAATAAGATGTTGCCTATGAACTGATGTTCTATTCTGCTACCCATTTGCTGTATTAAACCAAGAGGAAAAAGCTCAAAGAACAAGGGGCAGCCCATCACAGTCTAAAGTCTTACTTGAGTATAGCCCAACATACAGTCTTCAGCTGTATCAGATCAGTCAAAACATTGCCAAGTAACTCTTGATCATAAGTGACCAGTTGAAGAACACTTATATTTAACAAGTCACTGCGATTATCACATGAAAAATGTGCTGAGGGCGAACAGCTTAGGGAATTACCTAACATAG
>JBCJKH010022666.1:0-39826 GCA_039877255.1 Loriculus beryllinus
TTAACTGAGATTTTTGCAGTAAGCAGTAACCCAGCTTAATTGTAGACTGCATCCTTAAATCCTTTAACTCTTGTTTCCCACTTTGTAGGATAGCAGCTACACCAGAGTTACTGACAGTGGCGGTGAACTTGGTTTACAACCAGTAGTAAATTGCCCTGATGCCCACCGGTCACAGTTAAAAATGTCCCAGTGTTAATCTGAATTTGCCTTGTTTTAACATCATCTCTGCAGCAGGATGCTGAGCCCTTTCCAGTTTGTCAGCATTCTCAGAAGCGCGCTGTAAAACTTTAAAGCCCTGCCTAAATCACAGCCCTGCTTTGTGGTCTGCGAGCCAGGGCACCCTCCCCATCTCCACTGTGCTGAGCTCAAACCCTAGTAAATAATGTTAATTGTGCCATCCATTTCCTCCTCGGGGAGCGACTGGTGAATGGTTATTAATGCAGTGATAAATTCTTATGTTTCTTTTGCAGTCCTGGCAGTAATGCCTGGTTATGCCTCATGATTTGCAGGCAAACCAGTGCCCACATCTGCTCTTTTACAGCGTGTTCGTTGATTCACATTGTCTTGGCTGCTGCAGGTTTCACAACCCTGGTGTTCCCCTGCTGACATCTCTTCCCAGAAGTGTGAAATAGTTCTAACACGAGCAGTGGGGACGCAACAGCATTTAGCAGCCTGGATCCACTGTGGCTGCACTCCTCCCCTCCCCTTACTGCATTCACTGCCTGAGTAAAACAGGGATTTATGTATATATTTCCATATATATTTATATAAATATTTATATCATTATATATTATATTCATTTTGGATATTATATTTTAAATATATTATATATTTATATATAATAATGTACAAATACATAAATAATATATAAATATATATTTAAATGTATTATATATATTATATATTATATATTATATATAAATATAATATAAATATAATTGCAAATTTTGCCCTTTGAAACCTCAGATGCCAATTACAGATGCCAAAATATCTTTAAAACCTGGGAAACAACCTCTGTTGTGGGACGGGTGGCTCAGCCCCTTCACTGCTCCCCTGGTTATTCGCTGTGCCCAGCAGAACAGCAGCGCTGGGCCATGATTCAATGCCTGTGCAAGCACATGCTGATGTCTGTCAAAGATAGTGGCTGCCTCCCTGCTGCCCTGCCCTGTGAATGTGGTTTTTGCAGACAGCTGGCTATTTACGAGGTTTATATTTACCCACGGTTGTGCAATTTCCCTGTTTATCCACCCATTCCTATTGTTTTTCCCCGTTTGTGGAAGCTTTCCTCCGCACGCGAAGGGAAGACGTACAGTGACAAATGCGTTTCTAGGCACGTAAGTACCTTCGCGTGAGACATTAAGCATATGGATGACACACTCCCAAGTTTGGTTAGAGGCAGATCTGCATGCTGAGGCTGAGCTCCTCTCTTCAGAACATGCAATTTGGCCAAGGAGATAAAGAATTGCAGTGATGCAGGGAATATACAGCAAGCCCAGGCAGTCAGGTTTTTCACAGGAAATTCTCAGCTATGCCTTAACATCTATATTTCATTTCAAGCAGGGAGTCCAACATGAAGGCAATCCTGTTATTTCTGTTCTGGAAAGCATCCAGTACCTGATCAGCCTTCTAAAAAAGCAGTGGAGCTCAGCCACGCAGGCAGTGTATTAGTGCAAGCGGTGCGAATGTTGCTGACTCTGCGATCAGCAAAAACATAATGAGCTCCTTTTACCATGGGAATGGAATGGTATTCCCGGAAAGCCGCCCTGCCCGGTCCCCTCTGCCCTCCCTATCGATAGCACTGGAGGAACCCGTGGTGGTGGTGGTGTGTGGGACCAGCCTGCCAGCGCTGAGGTGAGGAGTTTCTCAGTGAGCTGCTGAGAAACTGCTTCAAACCCAGTTTATGACTCTTTGTTTCTTTTGGATGCTGGCAAAGCATCCTGCAGGTCCCGTTTCCTCCCTGCCCTGAGCAATGGTTGGTATTAAAATAGGTTAAATGCACCCTAATGCCTGCCAGGAACTGGCTGTTCCTCCGGGAAGTTGGATCTTTAGGATTTCCAGGTCCATATATGCGTGATGGACACATAAACCCTGTTTCTTGCCCGCTGCCATCAGTGTGCCTGCAGGATTTCCTCCATCCCATGGGACAATCTCCCTCTGTGATTTCCACCATGTCCAACCCTCCTCCCTTTCTCCCTGCCGCGGTCATCATCGCATAGAAGGCTCAAATATGGTCACAAGCAGACGTGCAAGGCAACACAACGCACACTTACAGCAAGAGTGGTGACAACAAGGTGTGGTTACAGACCAACATGAAAACAGCCCCATGTCAAACTAAGTGCTGAGGGATATGGACCCCCTTTTCCTTCTCCTGTGTCCTGCAACCTCCTAAGCAAAGCCCGGCGTGATCTAATGTGCTTTCTCCCATGCGCTGGTGCATTGGTCACGTACCTCCTGGCAGGCTGATTGGCCCGCAGGCCTTCTCTTTGAGGTCTTGGTTGTGCATAAAAATCCTCTTTGTACAGAGCCGCCATAGCCCAAAATGAGCCGCTTCGCAGGTGGTGTTGTAGTTCTCCACTTTGGGACTCAGCACGGCCCAGTGGTCCGTCACTACGGCTGCAAACAGCAGCGAGATGCCCACCAGGATCACCAAGAACGTCAGCCGCACCTTCAGGGGTTTGCTCTCATCCATCCCGCTCCAGACCGGTGCTCCCAGCTCTCCCCAGATCCCGGCTCATCCGAGCGTTGGGAAGTGTCAGCAGGGAGAGCGGGATGGCCACCGGCAGCTGCCGGGCTGTGTCAGCTGCGCAGAGAGGAGGCTATTAATGCACATGGGGAGAGCAGCGCCCGCCGAGCTCGGCTTTCTGCCTCGTCCCACCGGGATTGTTTTGGATTCCCACGAGCCGACGGGGCGGGCGCTCGCTCCCAGTCGCTTTCAGCCGCCGCTCAAAGGCCGTAATCTCTGGACATGCAGCATGCCCAGAAATAGGCATTAAGAGGACCATTAACTTGTGAGTGAGGTTACAAAAACATCTGTGTTTATGTGAATGCCAGGCCCGAGTTCAGGCTGATCCTGAAGAGTTTAATAGCCCGGGAGCCCGCTCGCTGCACACCCCTGCCTTCAGCTTGGGCCAGCCTCTGCAAGGAGCCCTGAGCTGGGTGTCCCTCCAGAGCCCAGCACTGCAGTGTAAAGGAAGCAGCAAGATAAGCAAATAGCTTCATTTTCATCTTTAATTTGAGTCCTATATTTTTATTATCACCATTATTACTACTATTATTATTATTATTTGCATTATTTTTATTATTTTAATTATTTTTATTTTTACTAGCTTTCTTATTTTTATTATAAGTTATTTAACTAACCTGAAATATTCTGAGATGTTGGGGTTTTTGTGTTTGGTTTTTTGTTTATTCTTGCCTGTATTTCTGAATGCAAAACCTTTCCTGCACTCGCTTTCCCGCCAGCCAGGTCTGACTGCAACTCCTATAGTAACTCCAGCACATCCTTCCCTCCTTTGAGAAGTGACTTCTGTCTCCCTGAACCCAGCCTCTCTCCTTTCCTTTGGTATTTCAGCTGATCACAAAGCTAATCTGATGATATTATCAGCGCAGAGGCCACTGTGGAGGTGATGTTACAATTGCAATGTCAAACAGAGGAGGGTGACAGTACCTCAACGTCAAACAAATGACAGTGGAACGCTGCAAATACCATGTTATCATGCCAAGATAATGTCAAAGCTCCTCCAGCCCTCTTTTATTAACACCCCAGTTTGATGTCAAAATTAAGGTGCAGTGGTGTTAGCTCAAATTAAAGAGGACGGTCTGCGAAGCAAGGAGTTAGAGTGAAAGGGGAGCATGGGAGAAGGATAAGAAATAAGGAATAAGTTAAGAAAGATTGATCCAAACTAACTGTCTTGAAATATGGCTTCAAGGAGTTAACATTGCTGTGTTTGATGTGTGACAGGGTTTGATGTGGACACCCCTGGGGAGCAGGGTGATGCGTTTGAACCCAGTATAACACCTGGTGCCCCGGTCCTGCTGGGGTTGTGGAACCGTGGGCAGGAGTATGTGGTGCAAAATGGAAGGGAAAGGGACTGGGGAGGGCACTGGGGCCATGGGGCAAGGCAAGGACCAGACACCACGGGCATGTCCGAAGGAAAGTGCTCACAGTCTTGCGCAGGACTGTGATGTGCTGTACAGGAGCTGGGAGAGAGATTAGAGGCTTACATTTAAACCAGAACCAAGAGCTCTCATAAAGTGGAAAAGCCCAAAGGGAGCAGCCTTTACACCAGAAACGGAGCGCATTAAAGATGTAATGCCTTCTCTTTTGAAGTAGTCTCGTTAAATTTCACTAGACATCAGTCGATCTTAGGAGCTGCAGCCTGACTATGCTTCCTTGCTGCTACGAACTGCAGGTTCTCGCAAGCTGAGCAGAGGAAAACCAGTGCGTGCTTGCCAATGTGGGCACAAAGCTCGGTTCTGGTTGCTGAGGAAGCAAGTGCTAACGATCGCACTTTAGACTCATTACAGCCTGCAAGCACCGCAGGGGTGGGAGCTCACCGATTTGTTTTGTTGGTGCTGGTCTTTGTGTCTCTTCAAGTGTTGGCAAGAATCGCGCTTTTTGGTCTCATTTAAGTCCTTAGATCTGGGTAAGTTCCTCGGGTTTTGTTTTGGGTTTCCTAATAAAGTCCAGGAAGCAACTGAAGTGCAATCGGAAGGGAAGAGTTCATCCTCCCGAACGCTGCAGGACAGAGCTGGGGCTGTGAATGAGCTGTGATGAGCTCCCATCTGAGCAGCAGTGGCTTCCCCAGGCTGAAAACTCCCATTACTGCACTGGAGGTGAAACACTGTCGCCAGCCCAAATAAAGCGACCTGCAGTCACCAGCCTATGGGACAGAAAGTATTTTGTGGGGTTATTGCTCCCCATGGGCTCCGTGGGTTTGCTACCTGAGCTGATGTAGCTGCATCACAGGGATGCTGCTGCCTCCTCTTCCCAGCATGGGCTCCATGTGGTTTTGGGGAATGTTGTAGGTGATCAATGCCTGTGGCCCCTGTAACTGCTGTGGTGAGAGCCAAAATGTCTGTGGGCTAAGCTTCTGTCCTCAACCTGTGCCCCCAGGCTCTGTCCCTGTGTGGAGGTGAAGATGCGCTCCCTGGAGTTGGTGGGCTCTATGACCTGTGGGCATCTGACAAATACAGAAGCAAACCTGATTTCTGGAGGAGCAAAGGACTAAGAGAAACCCCAAAATTCTTCTGCACATCCAAATAGCGATACCTAATCCTCTAGGAATGGTTCCTGCAGCCTCCTTGTGCCAGGTGGCAAGCATTCACATCTAAAAATCAATATCACATGAAATATAAACAGGCTATTAATAAGGACCTGTTGGGAAGCAAGGAGGTGTGTAATTAGTTGCATTTTATCAGCAGTGAGAGGGGCAATTATGTTGCTCTACTGGAGAAAATGTCAAAGGAGGCTTCCCAGAATTTGCCCTTTTCTGAGTTTCTTCCAGATCAGCCTCAGTATTCACCACAACCAGGTTAACCAAACTCTATGGTTCCCTTCTTGCAGAATGGTGCTCTGCAGAAGACTCTTCCCAGGTGAGAATAACCCAGAGCAGGTTGCTCCTGATCAGTTCTCAGCTCAAAAGCATTTACAGCAAACAGCTGTCTTCAAATGGGAGCTCCTTGGCAATGTTTGAGCTCCTGGGCCTGAATTGTTCCAGTGTGCAGAGACCACCATAATTGCAGTCAGCTCTGCATAGATGATACCTTGGAGTACCACCAATGACACCCTTCAAAGGGAGGTGATGGATGTGCCATCCATGGAGACATTCAAGGCCAGGCTGGATGTGGTTCTGAGTGACCAGATCTTGTTGAAGATGTCCCTGCTCATTGCAAGGGGGTTGAAGTAGATGAACTTTGGAGGTCCCTTCCAACCCAAATCCTGAAAGCTCCCTAATTCTGGGGCTGAAGTCTTACTGCCACTGAAGGCAACAGCAAAATGTTTGTGTTTTACTTGGGTTTGTTTTCATTTGTCAATAGACTCCTATGTGCGTGAAGAAGAGATGCAATCCTGCAACCCCGGGCACAGCCTCTTGATGTGCCATCTCCACAGCCCATGGAGCACCCCACCACTGCCTGCACTGTGTCTGATCCACAGTTCCCTTCCAATATGGAGCACCGTGCCCAGCGTGCCGGTTCGGTAAGTGATCCCTTTCCCTGTGGAGAAGCTGTAAGCTGAGCTGCTTTGCAGACAGGTGCAGAACACTCCTCATTCCCTTTTATTTTCGGCACCTCCCATGTCTGTTAGTTTCTCATTCCAAGGAAATGCCACATCCTCCTCACCCAGCTATTTTACCACATACTGAAGCCTTACATTTTGCTTCCCCCTCAAATAACATGATGCTTTGATACATCCTCTTTCATAGCAAGGCAGCCGCAGCTCTGGGGTCACTATTTACCCACCGACTTGCTCAGCAATGTGGGAAAAACCTTTATTTTGGTTCAAGGGAACCAGCTTTGGGCTTGAGTTTTAAATGGCTCCTGGGGTTCAGAGGCATTTGGAAAAGTGAATCCCTGCCTCCCTCCAGACACGCTGGTTGATGATATGCATGGGGAGATGCTGATATACACAGGCAGTGTTCATCTGTAACAAGAATCTGGAGGCTTAGGAACTTGGAAGATAAGGTTAAAAGAAGTATTCTAAGAAGAAATAGTGTCTGTGATACAGGGATGGTTTGGAATGTATGGGAGCAGCCAGGAGTTGCTGTACTGCTGGTTTTATGGTGGTGATCAGATAAAGGCTTTTGTGGAGCTTCAGCACACAGGGTTGAGCTTTCTCCAGGCAAAAGTGGACAAGATCAGGGAGAGGAGGATGCTTGGAAGTGAATTCATATTAAAAGTGGAGGCAAAGCACAGGGTTAGAGCTGGCACTTCAGAAGACACTGGCTTATTTTTCTTGATGGTGCTTTGCAGTGCCTCTGGCCACTATATCACTCCCAAAACAGGCACTGAAACCAGAGTGTGTCACATATAGGCCAAGCTTAAGCTGGAAAGAGAAGGTTTTTCTTAGTTTCTAACCCAAATACTGTGAAGATAGCTTATCTTGGTGGTCTGGGGGACCACAAGAATAGTTTTCTCTCCTTTAATATGTTGGCTTCTAATAACATTCCCAGCTGCAATCAAAATAGGTAGAAATGTGGAAACAATAAACATAGAGATCTCAGCTCAGAGAATCTGGAAGTTCAAAGTCTATATACCTTTCTCCACACAAAAAATGAATACATTTAAAATGGTTTATTTAAAAAGTAAGGATTAAGTACATTATACATGGTTGTGATTATACCAGTAGAACTGAAACACAGTGGAAATAACACTTTAGAACTGCAGACAGAAAGGTAACCTCAAGGGACGTGATATATTAGCCCTTGTGGATATGTGATCCATACAGAAAGAAAAGGAAATATAAAAATAGTTTACTGTTAGATGTATGGGCACATGAAGTGATTTCTCCTTTTACTCCTATTGTGTATGAGAAAGTAGGAAGAGAGCTGATGATATACCTGAAACTTTGTTTCCTGGAAAATAGAGCCTGGTCCCATAGCATTTATTATTTAGGTCTGCTCTTACAGTATGTTACAGGATAATGCCAAAAGGCTGACTTCATGTTAATGATGTGATGATATCTGCAGGCCTTGTTGAGAAATGCGGTCTAATTTGTTTGGTGCTGTCCAGGGAAACCAGAGAGATGTGGAAGAACAGATGATTTTTATTCTTATCTTTTTTAACTATCACTGAGTGGTTTCAAACTCTGAGCACAATCTTCTGTTCAGACAGATCAGCCATGGAGCAAGACGCTGCTCATGGGCAGGAGTTATGTGACTTTTTCAGTTTCATCAGAATCACAGTTTTCCACTGGAAAAGACTGATTTGGGGGCATTTTTTTTTAACTGGAATTGTTCAGTGAAACAACTTTATTTTTGCTTTGATTAAAATATTATTATTAGTTAAATTATCATTAAATATTTAATTATTATTCCTATGCTGCAATTTGACATAGACCATGGGTTTTAAATCACAGCCCCCATTCTCCCACAGGATGAAAACGATGGTCCCTGTTATCTCCCTGTCCCTTTGTTCCCTGTCTGTACCCTGTATCCCATGAACATCCCATGAATACTTGCTCTCTCCATCTCCATTTTCAAAGGTGCTTTCTGGAGAAGGACTCACACTGAAGCAGGGCATCGCTTTGAGAGAGCTGCTGAAACCAGCCCTGCTCTGGGGAGGAGGCTCTGGCAAAGAGGAACATCCCAAAGCACTCGGTAAGACTCTTTTGTTGTCATGGTGTAAAAACACTGCATGTGCCTCTGCAGGTCTGACCCGGGCTGTAGGGAAGCCTTGGGCTTTGGCTGGAATCAGATGGTTGGTTTTAAACACATTCACTGAAGAATGATGATCAAAAGAACAAAACCAACGCGCGAAGCAAACCTCACACTGTCAACTTCCAGTTCAATGGACATGAGCTTAGAAAAACAGCCTATATCTAACTCCTGGTTTTAAAGGGAATGGTTTTATTCTTAATTACAGTAAACACGAATGAGGACCTATTTCTAACTATTAGTTTTATTAACACAGTGGGAAACAAATAGTTCTGGGAAATTGCACTTGAAAAATACATCGACTATAATTAGATGTAAATTAATTAGCACTTAGTATGACACACTAATGAGACAGAAGGTTGGTGTTTTGTTTTCATTGCAAACTTCTACTTCTATCATAGCTAATCAAAGTATTTGAATATTACGAAGTCTCAAAAAGTAGGAAATAATTTATTGTTTGAAAGCATAAAGATTCTTGTAAAAAAAACCTTTCATCAAGAACTTTAATAATTTTAGAACTCTTTTATGTTGTCCTAGCCGAAAAGTAGGTAAAAAAGTTTCCTTGTCTGCCTCTGAATTTTTTCTTTAAAAAGCTTGCGTAACGTCTTTCTGCATCGTGTGTTGACACAGAAAGTAGCACAACATTTTCTACTTTTCAATTGTTCCCATCCCTCCATTCACTTCAGGTCTCAGAGTTCAGAGGTTTGAAAAAGGATCCCAGCAGAGTTTTAACCTGAATGGAAACTCTTAATAAGCAGGGATGAAGGCTCCAACCCACCTCCACCAAAATAACCATGCTGCTCTGCCAGGCTGAGGGCGAGGCAGAGCTTAACAGCTACTAGGGGAAGACTTGACCTTACAATTGAGACTTGTGTCTTGGTTCTTGCAAGGAGAGAGGCTTAAGCAGGGTTTACCTGGAGGGGAGAAGGGATTCAACTTGCTGTTTGGGTTGTTAAGGCAGCTCCTCTGGGATTTCCCTGGAGGACTTGGTTCCACTAGCGGAAAGCCTCATATCCAAAACATCACTTAGTCACTGATGCTGTGGCCATCGCAAGATGTATTAAGACTAAAGAGGTTTTAACAGTTTGGCTGAGCTCTCCCACTATCAGCGAGCCATGTTTTCCAAATCATGACTTTTTTTCTTGTCACCACTTCTCTAGTCTTCTGGTAGCAAAGATTTTCTGGCCAAAGATGATGGGTATATAATCTGCAGGAATTAGATGCTCCTCTCTCACTGCACCTAATTCATCCAAGGGGAATTGGGCACCTCATTCTCATATGGCTTGGTCGAGCAGTCACTAAAATTAACATGAGTACTATTAAATTAAATTACCTTTGAGTCAGGCCCTTGAGCTTTGAGATTCCAAGCCTATGTGTAAAAAAATGAAAGCAGGAATTTGAAAGAAAAAGGATATTTCAGACTTTTTTAGAAACATACAGAAGCAAAGGGTGCAAATTAGTTCCCCCTTAGGTGATGCATAGAGTTGTCTGTGGGCTCTCTGCACGTCAGTAGATTCACCATTACAAAATAAATTAAATTAGACCAAACCATCATTTCCATCTAAAAGCAACTATACCTTGCACCATGCGGCACTTATTCATAATAAAAAGAGTTTAATAAATATCTCATAAACGGTGATTATTTTTGTTCTCGTTTAAAAAATACAAAGTTGTCATCCGTTCTGTTAACACTCAGTCCCCATTGCTGCAGGAAGTTTTGCTAGTCCGAACACATTAGCTTCTCATTTTCTCACGCACATTGCTCAGGTATCTTAGTTTCCAGTAGCGTTAGTGTTGCACTTGTGAAGCAGTAAGGAAAACAGGAATGCAGTCACAGGGAACCGGCCACCCTGGCTCAGCTTTGCTTCTCACTCTTGCTATAAGTAGTCTATAGGGGCTCCTGACAGACAGCACTCAGCACCTTGCCAGATCAGGCACTAGGGCTAGTCGAAATGAGAATTCAAGTTTTCTAAATGTTAGGCAAGAAATGATATTTGCAAATATGCTCAAGTCCCACCTACTTTAATCCTTCCCTTTTTAGGTGTTTCAGGATGCACCCACCCTCTTCTCCCCTACCTGCATTGCCCCGAGGGACGACTTACACCAGAAATGGGAGACCCCCTTACACCCCATCAGGGAGTCTATAATGCTCAGCATGCGGGTGCTCTGCGGTTTCAGTAGCACAGGTCAGTTTTAGAAAGTGTTGTTTTCAAAAATATTCCCTTTTTTTTCTTTTTTTCTCTTTTTTTTTTTTTAATTTTTTTCCTTTTTTTTTGGAAAGAGGCAAAGCTTACGCTGCGTCAAAGGGAAGTGGCTCACTTGAGGAGCAGTTCGTATTCATCCTTGGGCTTGGTTATAAATTACATTTGCAAGTTCGTACTAAGGGATCTCAACATTAGAAAAAAAGAAGAAGTACAACAATTTCTCTGTAATCCTTTAAAACACACTGGTGGCCAGGCCTTTGCAGTTTCTCCACGACTTTTTACACACTACAGAAGTGCAGGAACGTGAACCGCCTTCATCTTGTGACACCAAGAACTGAAAAAAACAAACTCCAAATAGCTTCAAAAAAAGCTAGGAGCATGTGATATCATTATGTTGGTCCAGAGGATCTCCACTTGCTACCTCAACACATGCCACAATTCAAGAGGTGAGAGGGTATTTTAACATCGCTCCTTCTCTTTCATGACCGATCCATTCTGTTTCAGTATTTCTTCAAAAAGCATGGGAAAGGAAGGTGCTTCAAACAGGTGTTGTTCTCCTGTTGACCATGTTGACGTGGAGTCCTTCCTTAAACTCCTTCTGAAGGAAGTTGTGAACCTGCAGAAAACTGGCTTCTTGGTCTGCGTTGTAGCTGGCAGCGGTTGTAACCTTCAAAGGCTCTCTGGAAAGAGTGTACATGGAAATCTCATTCATGGGAATGGTGCTTGCTATCTTCATGCCAACTGGAGAAATGTCTCTAGATGGAGAAGGTTCTGTAGACCGAGAACTGGATCTGGACCTCCGCCTCCTGTACCTGTAACTTGGCATCCTGGCATAAGGAGAACTGGAAGAAGTCTTAAGGAATTCCCTCCTGGTCTTAAACCTCAGCTCCTTGTTCTTCTCAATATAAATGTTCACAGCCAGAACACCTATGGTTTCAGCCACGATGAAAGACAAGGCTCCAAAATAAAAAGACCAACCATAGTTGTAATGGTTCTTTTTGTCCTCATCTCGCTTGTCACTCGGGTCACCTGTGTTGCTTGATATGTAGACAATGATTCCTATGATATTACTTAGTCCTAGAGACAGAAAAACATAAATCAGTGGTTATGTGCCTGGAAAGATAAAACTCAAGCCACGGTACTTTCTTGACCTGAATAGTTCAAAGAAATTTTTTTACATTTATTTACTCTTCCATTTATCTCAAGATTTTATTGATTCTCGAAAAACAAAGAACAGATCCACATCTGGGTCACATATGCTCGCATGGATCCCAAAATGCTCATCAGGATTTGTTCCCACCTCTTCATTGCCACCGTGGGAAAGAAGTAGCATATGGGAGCTCAGTAATATTGTTAGTGGGATTCTAACATTCAGGATAATAATAAGAATACATTTTGAGCTCAAGGCTATGGCTGTTCACCTCGATCAAGATAAGTTCTCTTCCACCTTGCTGAATTTTCATCTATATGCAGCGTGCTTAATCCCAGCTTCAGGGAAAGCTATTAACAATGTGGCTGACTCTCTCCAATGTTTCTAGTGTGAAAAATGGGCTCACCTATCACAGGTGAATATTTTCTGCCAACATAGGAGAGAAAAAGGCCCTGGATGTAAGAGATGCCTGATTCATCTAATGTTTAATACATTTTAAATTGTGTAAAACCTGCTTGTTACTGAATTTAGCCTCCTTTTGCAGGAAAACTAAAAGCTTTTCTAGAATATACTTATTCTAGAGCTTCAAAACATGATTTTGTCTTGAGCAATTTGCCCAGTGTGATGTTAGTGCCCCAATCCAGAAAAGGGGTTTATATTTTATATGGCAGGGAGAGAACTGCCAACAAGCTTTCCCACAGTCCTTTTCAGTTTAAAAAGGCAGCACTTAAGGACTCAATTTAAGGGAAACATACCTGCTGCAACAAAGAGAATCCCAGCACTGAGAATAATGTTGTTTTTGCTGTTGTAAATCCTTCCTGCTCCAACACAGAGTCCTCCCAGCAACAGCAATATTGTGCTTAGGATGGGGAACACACTGGAAGCACGGACAATGCCTGGAGGGGAGATAGATAGGGGGAAAACAAAGACAGACAGTAATCATTTCAGACGCCTCCTCGAGTGCAAGTACAAAGCTTACAAAGTCTCAAAACCTTTTGCTTTTGCTGGAATTATCACTGATTCTGCATTTCTGGGCACATTTTTGGGAGCCAAGGCCATGGGTAGGTGGTCAGCGTGGCACTGACACTCTTTACTAAATAGCTTAAATCTCTTTTTCCTAGAACATCCAGAGTTATCACCATTATCTGAAGCCACCATGTACAGAGCATCTCCAGCAAAGCATGAGGTAAGTGACAGCATCACGCAGGGAGCAGCAGTGAAAAATTCATGAGCTGGCTGCGAGCCCTACATCTGGGTATGGCTTCAGCAGACAGATCCGTTCCTTGATACATGCAGAAGGTGAGCAAATTACAGCTCTTGAAGTCTGCAGCGTTGGTGTTGCCAGCGAGCGCAGCTAATAACCCCTTTTTCTGTTGTTGAATACTGAGGCTGTTGAAACCTTTCTGATTGTTAAGGGAGAAATTTCAACAAGTGTGTCTTGGATATTTGTGTTTAGTTTCCTGACAGCTAAGTAGAGCCATTAAAAATTCTGTGTGCTTCAGTCCATTCACTAGAATGGGCTATAAAATCCCTGGAAAAAAGATTTAAAACACCACTTCAAGCCAGCTTTCAAAGTCGGGTCACTATAAGACTGAGCAGCAATCGAAAAGGGAAGTGGCAGGGGGAGAACAAAAAGGCTGAGAGAAAAATAAACAAGCACAAGGAGAGAGATGTCTGCATTGTAAAACCAGAGGGGTGAAACCTGGTAGGCGTCCCTGAAAGGCAGAGAGATGAAATGAGTTATATTGTTGTGGAGAGGATTCTGTTGAAGAATGGAAGATAAGGTGCTGAATACTGCTGTGGAAAACAGGATTGCCCCAAAGCTGGGGACAGTGGAGAGGCAAAGGCGCAGAGGGGAGTCCTATCAGGGTGTGTAGGTGCGTGGGCATGGGGTCAGAGGCTGCTGTCACAGGGCTGGGTGCACGGAGAGGAGCAAACCTCCATCTGGCTGGATCTGCTGCTGTGGTGCCATTCCCAGTGTGCACTTTCCTGGGTGCCATCCATGAGCAGTGCCTGTTTCCCAAGGAGAATCAGCCAGATGTTACAGCTGATGCTTTCCCATTTTACTTTTGATGGCCGTGGGGTTCCCAGTTCAGTGAATTGCTTCCTAACGATTCCCCTGGTAACCGGTGGCAAAACTCCCACTGACTGCAAAAGGGACAGGGCTGGGCATTTAAAGTGCTTTTGTGAGTGATGCAAAACCCCCCGGGAAGCCCGGCTACAGTCCCAGCCCTCATTAGGATGGTGCAAACATAAAGCCAAAAGGACAGTCCCTGCCTGGGAAGCTTATGCCTGTATCGATCTGCAGCAGTGGGAAAAGTCTGTCTCCTACCAAAACCGGCAATGTCACTGCACGTGTCCTTTACAGACAGGGCATTTTCTAACCGGATCTAAACCCAATTCAGTCGATGCATTACTATTCAGACAGTGTCTTGCAATAATTGGCAAATCCAGGCAATGAGGGTGTAAGGTTTCTAATCAGAGCCTGTTGAGTGGTGAGAGCCTGTTCTGTTGTCCTGGGTGTATTCCCATGTGTGTGGTATGAAGTAATGGTGTTTTGACCTTTTGGGTCAGTTTTTAAAGTCAATTATTAGAAACAGATTCAATGTCATCTCTGTGCTGCTGGACATGAAGGCACCCCAAATCACTGTCTGTTAGTGTCCTGGCAAAGGACAGCATGGCTTTAAAATCTACTGTGGCCCACCCTTTCTGGCTGTTGTTTCCCCTATTTTATGGTCATGCTATTTATAATGATTTCAATTAAATCAAAGAGCTTTCCTAAAATGCTTCAGTGATATCATCAGCAGGAACTTGCCAGACATGCCAAATATAGGGAGTGGGTTGTTCTACTTGTAGCAATAATCTCCAGAGATGATATTTCTACAGTAGAATGAATATGAAGAGAAAGAAAATCAATATTAATTAATTTTATTCATATTTATTTGTAATTAATTAACATGGAGAGAAAGAAAACGCCCAGTGTTCTCTTCTTGTAAAACTCTACTGTGTATTTTGTCCTACGATGTGTAGCTCTGGAATTTAAAAGGAAGCTCACAGGTACCATGTAGAATTTACATATGGCTCCTGATACTGGTAATAAAACGACAACACATCAAAACCCATTAAGGCAATCTGATTTTTTGCTCTCTCCCCTGCTTTCTTTTCCCCTTGTTTACCATCCTGTCTGTTTACATCGGCTGCTCTGCACTGCTATGCCTTGTGACACCTCCTTCAGTGGAGCGCTGCAGCGTGCGGTGCTGCTCCTCCCCACGGGGCTGTGAGCCCCTGTGCTCTGCTCATGCTTTTATTCTCCTCCAAAAGGCAGCAGCCAAGCAAACAGCTTTAAAAACGGGATTCTATAGCACGTGGGAAAGAAGTGTAGACATGCCCCGGGAATGGGGTCCATCTCCTGAGGGCTGCGCTTCTGCATCACAGCAAAGCCTCATATATGCAGTGAGGATGAGTATGGCTGAAATCTCTTGTTCTGCAAAGGGAGAGGTGTATGTGCTTCATGCAGTGCTGGGTTGGAAGAGCTTGGTGTCCATGGGCTGCAGAAATGCAAGAGAGGGAGGAAGCTGGAGCACATGCCTGGGGTTGAGCAATGCTGGCACCAGCCCTGGGGATTGCATGGGCTCTCTGGGCATGGCAGTGGTACCCTGCCTCTTGCTGTGGCTCTGCACAGACATGTGAAGGGGATATTTTTAGACATCCAGATTGGTGTGTGTTGTCATAAGGAAGGTTCAACAGGAGGGGTCTTACGTGAGCTCTTTTGCATGTGTTAGTGGTCACTGTGGCTGCTGCTCACTTAGTTTTGCCTGAATGCCAAAGGGCAAAATCTAAACTCCTGCTCCTATCCATACCCTGGACCAAAGTCTCCTAAAATTGGTCTTTTTTTCACTGATTTCAATAGGCTTTTGAGCCAGTATTTGATTCTGCTAACACCACGATGTTTATCTCAAGCCTCAATTAGAGTGGTCGCTGTGGAGCAGGCTGAGACCTCTCATGCTGCTCTTTCCTTTCAGGAGCACCAGATGAACACAGCATTGGCACATTTGTCTAAGCCAGACAGAAACAATAAGGATTACCCTCACCATGGCCCTCTGAGAAACTTGTGCCAAAAAATGGCTAAAGAACACGGTGAATGATACAGAGACAGACTGTAAAGGTATTGCACAGAGGGCGAGAACGGGACGGAACGTCTCATGTCTCCTTTGAAACAGGATGCAAATATGCTCTTGTCTTAGACAATGATTCGATCCCTATTACATGTACATATGAGCTCATCTCTTCTGGATTTATACATAGCCTTTTAGTAATCTCTAAATCAACTGTATGCATTTTAAATGGAGCTTCAGTTTTTCTTACAAGAGTTAAGCAGAGGAACCCTGTTATCCCTGCAGGTGATGTGAGGATGAGCTCTCCTCTGAGGGGCTCATTTTGCAGAAGACATAAAGGGTTGGACCAACATGTTTTTAAGATCTGTACTTAGTCACTTTGGAAAACAGCTTTTAGGAACACCCATCACAAGCACACTTACAACCAATTTACCAATCTCATGTCTTACTGCAAAGCTGTAGACTGTTTTTCCCAGGTCTCCCTTCTCTCCAAATCAAGAAGGCATAATAAGCTTTTATCAAGATGCTACTTAATTCATCTTTCCTTTACAGGCCTTTTACTAATGATGTTTGTTTCTTAAAGCTGACTTGGCATCCATTTAACATTAATTCCAAGTCTTTCTATGAAAGATAAATGCAGCTGTGCTCACACTGTGCTACCCTGCCTTCGCCTGAGCACTGAAACCATGTCACCCAAGCACTATGACTGATCTAAATCGACAAGAGTAAAGAGCAAAAAAATCTGGGTTTTCTGGTAAAGTGTCCTTTTTGGAGATTGATATTTTCTTCTCCTGTTAGTAACTAGTATTTGTTTCCCAGAAGGGAGCAGAAGGGCAGGGTGTTTCTCTAAGTGCTGTTTCAGGTAATTAATAGCAGTGTAATTGAGAAGTGTTTTGACTTGCTGGGTGTCTCAGCCATCAGCTCATTCACTGCTCCCTGAAGCTTTCCCAATGCCTTGTGAACCTTCTTCGTAAAGGGCACTGCTTTCAGCTTGGTTGGCCAGCTCAAAAGGAACAGTGAGGCTGGGAGTCCTCTGGGGAGTGGGAAATCTAAGTCAAACTGTGCAGGTTCCAAGACTTCTCATCAGCTGAGTGAGTGGTCATCTGGAGGAGCTGAAATGATTGCCCTTATTTCAAACATCAGGCTGGTGGGTGAAATTACTTCCATAGTAATTCCATGCACAGAGCAGCAATGGCTGGCTGTCCATGCAGGGAAGCCACAGCCCATGCTCATGCTGAGATTTTGCTGTTAACTGCAGAAATTTCAGCTTCCTTCCTACAATGCAGTAATTTTACTGCAGGGGGAGGTGGCTCAGCAGCTGCAAAGGATGAGGCTTGCATAAGGGCTGGGTTTAAGCATTAGGAAATGCTTAACCCACTCCTCAAACTCAAGTTTTGATACCCTAATCAGGTAAATAATCCCTCTGTAAAATGCCCTTACCAGTCTGGGAATGATGGCTGTACTTTTCATTTGGAAATTTTCCATATAATTAGAGAATGGGCACTGCAATTGAAAGCATTCCACTGATTGAAGGAAACCCTTGAAATGGGGGTCCCCATTGTCATGGTTGTGTCAGGAGCAGCGCGAACTGGGCATCCATCACCACTGCTCTGTACCACCCAGTTTGGGCCAGTCTCTTGCAGTGAATAAGACTTGCTTGATTCCACTCTACACAATAGAAACCCATGAACATCTCTCTGGCCTCTGTATTAGATATTACTTTTCACTTACGGAGAAGGTATTCTGAGCTGTCATGGTCATAGTCATTGTCTTCAGGGAAATGGTTGATTCGGAAGCAATGTCCTTTGTAGATTCCTAAATGAAAAGAAAGCAAATGTAACACATGAGGAATAGAACCAGGCAAATGTGCTTCTGCCAGCTCTGCTTTGTTCCCTTTTCCTCCTGGGTTGTGTTAGTGAATTTTTCTCCTGTAGGGTTGCTCACAAACCATCTCTCAGGTCATGATTTTTGGGCAGATAGGGCTGAAGCCAAGGGAGAACCAGGATTTCTGGCCTCTTTTCTTCAGTCTGCTGCTAATACAGTTCTCTTGAGATTTGAAATTTCTCTGTGCTTTATCAGCACTGCGCTTATCTTAACAAGCACACTGAGTTTGCAAAGCTTCTGTCTGTTCCTAGAGTGACTGTCACTCTGGGTCCCTGCTCTGGGATGGTGGTCCACAGCAAAGCCAAGTACCAGTCTAGCTCCCATCACCTCTCCTGTCTCATCCTAAGTGAAGTGCTGGCTTCCCTTATCAGAACTGGCAATTGTTGAACTGTCTGAAGACTCTTCAGTTATACTTTCAGCTTGGAAAACAAGTCCATAAATCAATTCCTGCTCCAATTTAAACCCATACATCCCCCTCAACACTGGCTCAGCTTTTAATGGCATATTTGTTTAGTTGACTGGTAGCCTGTGCAGCAAGTCAGGTGCGAGTGTGCACTCCTGATACCTGAAGGAACAATACCAGAGTTGGTAGGATGAACCCCTCGCTTGACTGAACAAGATAAGGTTCAGCACTTTGTCCATCTGGATAAAGCTTTACATTAGTATTTTGTATTATCTTCTATCACGATTATCCATGGCCACATCCAGTCTTAGCTGCTGTTGGGTAGTTGCACTGCAAGCTGTACAGGGACCTCTCCCCAGAGAGTTTATTGCAGGAGTGAAGCCCCAAGGTGTGATTCTGCCTTGGTGCTTTCATTATTCATTAACCAGCACTTTCATGCTCGGGAACATACATCACCCAGGATGAGTTATCCTCTGCACAGAGGTTTCGGTGCTTACAGCTCGAGCTGGCAGAAGGATTTAAAAACCTTCAGTTAATACTGCTTTAACAGAAGCACAGCTGCAGTCTGGAGGATATAAATGTGGATTTATTTCACTACCTATTACCAATGATTACAAAGATCTCAAAAGAATTACTAATCCGGAGGATTTAAATTGCACCCTGTGAGTGTCAACTGCAGGTTTGCTACTACAGTGCGTTTAATTCTTCCAGTAAAAGATGTATCTACTCTAATTGCGGGAATGGCTCAGGCTTTCTCTGCACAGCACTTCAAAGGCTGTGAACAAGAAGTGAGTGGCTCATGTCACATCTGGAAGCTACACACCTGCCCTGTCTGCCAGGCGGAGGAGAGCCCTTCAGCTGGGACTTCTCCTGCTAAGCATGTTTGTCCGTGCATCCCTCTGCCATCAGCTGGTTTGCCACTCGCTGTATGGCTCTCCAGCAAGGCAATCCAAAATCCAGATTTTAAAGATCCCACTGCTTATTTTTATGGCAGTTCACACGAGGAAATTAAATCGCTCCCAGCTTAACAGGGCCTGTGAGGTTGGATGGTCATTGAGCCTCTTCATTATGGTGTGCTGATTTACAGGAAATACATTCAGAGTATGATTTTTATCCTCTTGTATTCATTAAGGAAAAAAAAAATCTGAATCATCTTCTCATCCTGATTTCCTATGAAATAGGCTTTTCAATGACTCTGTGCTTGTGTGTGTCTGCTGGGGCCATCTGTGTGTACATCAGTATGTACCTCTGTGTACTTTATATACATACAGTCTGTATGTACTTCTCCAATAACTTTTAATGTAGTTGGTTGTATTTATCCACAGCTGCTAAAAGAGTAGAAGTATCACAGGCAACTGAGCTCCCACAACAGGATGATACACGAATGAGAAAGCTCTGTCCATTGAAAGCTGCTTTGTGAACTTGCATGTTCACAGCATGGACATAGACAACAGCTCAAAGAAATGCTCTACTTCAGAAATTCGGTTAAGAGGCAAGAAGTCTGCAAGACTGAGATGTTCCCTAAGCCCCTTCTGTTTGCAGCACTGATGGATTGATGGAGGGTTTTGGTCTCTGTGAAATGGCCTTACATTATTAAACTTCTGGATGAAATGGGCCCCTCAACAGAAGTTTCTCTTATGCGGAGGCCATGAAGCCATCCCTTCCTCCACAGGACTGAAATGCAGCAGCAGGACAGGATGGGCTGGTATTAGCAGTGTCTGGGCTATTCCTCTTTTATGGTTGGAGACCTTCATTTCCTGGTGCTTATACAAGCCTAGCAGAGGTGAACAAAGAGTTTAATTAGCCCCAAACAGAAAATTCTAGATGAGTTTGAGGTCTCTCTTCTATTTCCAGTTTTTAGGAATACTGTGGTTGGTCGTTCTGGCCAGCTTTATGCAAAAACAGCAAATTACTGTGAAATTTGGACATGTATCAAAGCCTGGGAATCCAAAATATTCTTCCCAATATTTTTGCTATAGATCAGGTCATAGATACTGGCTCAGGGTCCTCTCTAGTGTCTGTGGTATTTCATACCTAATAACAGCAGCAGACTGGATACATTTTTCCATGAACTTAACAGGTATCATATAACTCTGCAGCAGCTTATTAAACTTTCAGTGAGGCTTGAAGGTGCTACCATGAATTCTGGTGATCTGCAGGGTATTGAGGGCTCTTTTACTCCGTAAAGTATCAGAAACAAAGGCTTGCTGGGAAGTGCAACAGTACCTTTCCTTTTTCAACATGATGGACTTTTTTGAAACTTAGATTGGAGAAATATTAAAACTAGCAGGGTGGAAGCTATTGGAGCATGATCAGCTTTAAAAGCACAACAGCAGAGTCTTATTTGTACTTAAACACAACAAATCAAACCAAACCAAACCAAAACAGATTTAGTGAAATACCTGGCTCTGCACCCTAGCATGTAAAGCAATACCAAAGAATAAAAGTCAGAAAATAGGAGAGGTGAAAACACCTCAATTACATTCAGTAACAATCATTCTGCAGCATCTGCACCAGCTCTCCATAAAGGCTTCACAGAGGCTGCCTCGAGGAAATGTGTAGACATATGTGGTCGCTGGTCCATGCTCATTCAGGCACACATGGGCCATTTCCCACACCAGAATGTGTTATGAAGAGAGATGTTCTTTGCTTGAGTACGGGGATACAGTCCCTTATATCCTTTGGAGATGGAGATGGAATATTTAACTTCTACTGCTGTACCCACTAGAGAGAGATAAATAAACTGGAATCACTGCCTAACAGATACTAAAATATTGATCAGCACTTCTGGATGCCTCTTGAGAGTAAGATGTAATACCCCACTGAGATGCTGTAAGTATTACTCTTTGAATGATTACTGATATGTTTTAATGATGCTTTTAGAAATACAAATATTATAATGCTTTTTTTTCCCCTCTCATCATAATAATAATAACTTTGCTCTGAATTTTGTGCTAGGAGTTCCGGATCCAAGGTAATGATAATGAAGAGGCAAATTTCCTCAAGTGTTGCTGGTGGTGTAAGAACGCTTTTTTCCACTGGTTGCAGTGTACATAGCTGGCATTTAAAACCTTAAAATTGTTTCTGACTCAGTCTTACTTTATGTTCAAGGGCTTCTCCAAAAAGGTTAGTCCTTCCCAAGCTCACTAAGTGTTGTTCAGATAACTGTAATTAGAGTGTGATGTATTCCAATAATGTGATAAGGGAGGGAATCGTAGTGCCCAAGTGAAGATTTAGCTTTGTTTTGGGGTTTGAGATCTCAAAGTACAAAGAGTTTTCAACAGTAAATCAAAGTAGTGATCCCAAATTCTGATGACGTACTGCCACCTCCTTGCTCTTTCTCAAATAATCCTTCAATAATATTGTCTGTACCATTGCAGAAAGGCTCACTGGGGTTTTATTTTTTCACGACTGATGGTTAATGCTTTAGGATGCAAATGCTTATTAACTTTGTTTGTGGCCATGAGCTACCACAATTATGTTGCTGTTGGCCATACCATCAGCTATGTCTCTAAAACAGCCATTTCCCATGGTTAATATTTATCAATGACAACATTCTCTGATGCCCTGGAAATGTTTGCACAAATCAGCTCTGGAAAATAGAGCCTTTATATGTCTGACGGTATTTGTTAAGCCAGGCTGTACTTTTGTTTTCTCCCTCCCTTATCCTGAAACCTATATACAACAAGATCTTTCCATAACATTAGTGTTGTGTTCTGGTTTAAAATAGGTTTCCACCATGCAAGAAGCTAGCAGCTTTGCAGCAGAGGACCTTGTCTGCAGGGTACTTCTGTCAATAGCAATTTTTGTCTCCTTGCTCTGAACACGAGCTTATGGGAGGCGATATCTGATAGCAGTGGGAGACACATGAGGATAGATGGGTCAAGCTGCTGCCTCTTTCTCCATCAACAGCTTCTACAGAGCTGCTGCTAGATTAACTATTTCATCTTCCAACCCTCTCACCTGCCCTTGGTAGTGAATCTATGCAGTAAAACTTCAGGTTTAGGACTTGGTCGGGAAACCTTTCTTGTTTTCTCATGAGACATTTGCAACCTCCTTGGATCAAACTATCCCCTGCCAACACGCCACGTTCTTGTAATTCTTGAGCAGCTATAGATACTTAGTGAGCACACGTGCACACTATTAATAGAGTTAAGCAGAGTTTTCTCCTGAGAGGGGTTATACTGATGGAATGAGGGCTACAAATGTCAGCTGCAGAAGTGGCTGCATGGCTACAGCAATTACCTGCAGGCAGGTAAATACACCCAATAACTGTCCAGCCTAACATCTCACTAACCAATGGATTTCTTTCTGGCAAATGTGGGCCTTCTGGGATGATTCAAAGATGTGGAATGAAATGATTTTCAAGATAATTTGACAGGAAGTGCTTGCAAATACAGGGAATGCAAGTTGTAAGGAGCTGACTGTATATTAAGAATAAGGCAATTAGTAAGGAGCTATTGGAAATTAGGGCCCAGTGGTTCTGCTTCTTGCATCTATCCTGTGATCGAATGCTGTGCTGCAGTTCCAGAGCCAACCGTTAGCCTGATTTACTGCAGCAACACTTGAATATCTGAATGCCTAAATGACAAGTTTTCTGACTCTATCAGCACAGAGAAGGCTGACTGACAGATAACATCACAGCAAGAAAAACGTGATGTGCGGAGTGGGGCTGTTGTAACAGAAGTTGCCTGAACACAGTGTCCATCCAAACGTGCCGTGTGAGACTGGGTTTCCTGAGCGGCATGGCTTTGCACTTCCCTCAGACAACAGTGGAGAACCTCTATTTATAGTGAGTGAGTGTCAGCACTGGACTCTGCCAGGGGAGAAAAGAAACAGTTATGTATTTTCTCTATAGGAAAGTTTCTTTGCTGACAAGTCCTGAAATCCTCTGCTGCATGATTTGAGCAATAGTGAGCAAAGGAGATCAGACATGCCAAAAAATGTTCCTCTCTGCACAATTTATAGCGCAGAGTCTATATGTGCACTGTGTTCATTTCTTTGATTTTCCACTGGCACAACTCCCCTGTCTCACTGCATTGACACACAACAGCGAATGCAGCTGCCCAGTTAACTTTCTTTTCTCTTTATTCCTCTCATAATAAAGTCACTCTTGAAGAGGAATAAACAGTGCACCTCCTTTTGCATTCAGAACCTACTGTTCTAGAACAGTGTTGTTCAGAACCTACAGTGGTGCTGCTGGTCAAGCAGGTACTGTTGCGGTCCTGAGCTCTGCATTCAGGAAGCAAGGAACAGCATTAGATGTTTTTCTGTTTCTTGGCACTTTATATGTTAAATTGTCCCAGGTTTGTTTATTTGTCTCCTGCTGTTTGCTGAGAGTTTCACAAGCCTGTCCTTAAGTTACTTGAATGAGCACAGAGCCTGTGAGCCTCTGCCAGAGGATGTTTAATGCTGTCATTATAAAAGAAATCATGAAGTATTGATGTAGGTCGTGTGCAAAACACATCCCATGTGAATTTGCTACCCCACATTGCTGCTGTAATGCCGCCTTCATCACCATGGAGGATGGAGCCAGCAGAGAAAGAAGCCTTGGGAAGTTAAATACACACTTATTGGGTGTCTGCTTTTGAGAGAAGTTTGGCTGTTGTGAGAGTCTTGCAAAGCTGGGAATGTTGAAGCATAGGTTTTTGAGACAGATGCTCTCTGGCACCCTGAGTCCTGACAGGACAGGAATTATTTGTCCATATGACAAATATATGTCCATATGATGTATTTTTGTTTCGTCCTGAAGGTGAGTTTGACAAGCACTGGAAGTACCAGGAGTTATTGTGGTGCTTTTGTCAGGGTAGGTCCTGCTTTCAGAAAATGTTTAGGATCTAAAAGAATCAGAAGTCCATTCCCATAACTGTGGGCTAGCACAGTACTATAGCTGACCATCACGAGCTTCTATGCATGCCATGGCTGGGCTAAAACAAACACAGCTCAGAGGAGTCTTTAAAAGGTATTTATCCTGAACCTTAACCATCTTTCTCTATGGGTGTTGAGAAAGTGGAACAATAATCTTTTGTGTTTCTTCATTAAAGTCCTTTCCTTCTTTCTGTCTTTCATCCCATGACTCAGAATTCATGTTTCTCATTCCAGGGAGCTGAACTGCCTACTTAAGGGCCAGAATCTGATTTCAGTGCAGTGGGCTCAAATCTGTCTCCCTCAGTAACAGTGATGGCAGAATCTGTTCTTGTTCCTTTGTTAGCTCCACTTCTACTTCCTGGGCAAAAAGAAAATGCTTTTAAAATGTTGAAATGTATGAAATTTGCCCCACTTTCTTCCTTAGGAGCTGTCATCTCTAACAAACCCTTTGGGTTCTTCTTTTGATCTATTTTCAATTGTCTGGTGGGCAAAGCAAAACTCCTCCTCAAATCTCTGATTTTCTTATCTTCTGCTGTGACATGAATTTCCCCCTTTTCCAGTCCTCCCCTTCCGCTGCCTACAGACCCTCTGCTGCTCAGAGCTTTTCACCCATGCCCTTGGTGCCACAGGAACAGCTACTGGTTGCTTTTGCTGTCTGCTCCATCTTGCTCCTCTTTAAGGTTTTTAAACACAAAGCACGTTCCTGGTGTGTTTCACACCTCACTAGGGCTCAGACTGCCCTGGTAGCAGCAATGCTGGAGGAGACGGGCACTGCAGCAGCTTGCAGCTGCTTCTGCCCATGCACTTGCAAATGAGCTGGTGTTGGCAGGGGATCATCTCTGCTCTCATCCTGCCCTTTATTCTTAGCACTTGCCATTCCACTCACCCCTGGCAAAAGCACATTTTCTCTAGGAACAGGTCTCGGTTTATTTTGTCATTTGACATGCTAGTCCCACCATTAACCTCATTTCACTTCTCTTACCTTCATATAGTTGTTAATGCTCCCTCCTCTCTCCTTTCTATGAGAGAAGATACTCTCCTATACCACCATTTTCACGTATTTAGGATATTATGATCTGCTTTCCCCAAGTTGCCAGCACTGTGGCAGTGTCTGATCTGATTGCCTTCTGCTGTCTGCAGCCTCTCCTTGGTGCTCTTCTACAAAGCCCTCTCTGTTGGAAGCAGAGGCAGTTCACAGCTTCTCCTCTCACCATATCCCCACAGAATGAAGGTTGCGTTGCTCTATTCCTTGCATAGCTTCTACAGTGGCCTCAAACTGCAGTGGAGCTCATGCGCTGCATTGCAGAGGAGCCACCTCTACTGACCTGAGTGGCAATTTCACAGCCATACATAGCGACTGCCAAGGTTCCCACTTGGGCAGTTTGACCTTCATGTCATGAACCACCCTATTCTCTTCTAACAGTCTTGAGTTTCCTGTGACCCAGATGTAGTGCCTTAGCTGATCTTCATCCAGGTACCAATGGGTGCTCACCATTACCCAAAAACGTTAGCCACAGAGGAGAAGATGTATCTCCCTTAGGTGGTGAAGAAGTCTGGTGTTGGGTGGTGAGTTCTAGTTCTGGCTTGAACAATTTTACTCTGAGGAGTATTATTTTGTCATGCTGCAATCCAGGATCTAACACCTGAATGCTATTTTGTACAGCTTGGTAATGCATCTCCAGCTTCTGGATCACCTACACCAGAAGGCATCCAGGGAAACGCCTACAGAGGCTCAGTCAGTTCTAATTCACGTGGGTATATGCAGCCTTTACAGCAACCTTCTCTTTTCAGCTGGGCAAATATCATCAAAGATGTTGTACATTTGTATTTCTGTGTAAGAAATGAACACATGCAGAAAAGATGCTTTGCCAAAGATGAATTTAAAATTCTATGACAGCCTTTTGTTCCATTATAAGGTTTCATGTGAGACCTTGAGTGATGTTAGAAAATCCATGGCAGCAAAACTCATTTACCGAAGATTCACCTCACCTGCACATCTGGGAGCTAATAAAACACATCACAGTGTCTGGCTGCTGTCCTTTGAATTCTCTTTAGTCATTACAAAACTGCCGCCAGAAGTACTAAGTGTCCTTGTGCTAGCTACCACAGTGAATACCAATAGTACCGGGGAAACATAGGACAGCAGTGAAGTAGGTAAGAGTTGATTGTATGTTAAATAGTTTTGAGCTACTTAATTTCCATTTTTTTCTAATGTTTCTCTCATAAATCAGCATTTTGACCATGGAAGTAATGACTGAGGTTTATTCAGCAATACTCCTATCACTTTCCCAACTGCCTTTCCTTAGCCAAACAGCAAATAAAGTCCCGTGCTGCATTATTCCACTGTTCAGCTATCCCCAGCAGCCCCTTCATATACTGCTAACAGCCTTTCTATTACCATCTGCAGTTTGCTCTTTAGTAACAATGTCTTCTTGTGCTGCTGTTTGGATGGCAAAATGGGGGAAATTTCAGGGGGTTCTGTGGCTTTGTTTAGTCTTTTTTTGTTCCTCCTTTTTATGGAGCTTATTGAGGAAATGACTTTGTGTTTTCTAGGAAGAAACACTCACATACTTCCAGTCGTGATATTCAGTTTGCATTTTGTACATCATCTGCACAGGGAGATAGGTTCAATTCCTCAACCTGGGTACGACATGATGGAGGAGGGCAGCAACGATGGTGAAGCTGCTTGAGGAACACTTTAAAGTCAGAGATAAGTTAGCCCTGCCATGGCAAGCATTCCCATGCCTGGCTCAGTCCCAAGAAACTGTCAACATTCCTCGTTGTCATGGGGTTGCTAACTCACTTCTCTGTGTCTGCTTTCCTACCTACCACCACGGCCCACGCTTGCTGTGTTCTGCCTTCACACCTCATCTTGTCCTGCGTCTCATGCTGCAGTCCTTTATCCCAGCAGCCCAGAAGTTTGTCTCACCACTCATTTCCATACTTTGCTCTGCTGCTACTCTGCCAAAGCTGTTTCTGGGTGGGTGATATCATTGTTTTCATCATTTTAAAATGAATTTGGAGCTTGGATAGAAACCTCCATTGGAGTTACGTAGTTGTCTTTTCTACCTTAGCTAAAATTGGTCTAATGCTTGCGGAGTTGGTGTTGGCTTCTTCACCTATCAGAGCGTTTAACTGAAAATCATTCTCCAATGACTTCCCAGCTCTTTCGTACATTCTGGTCTAAAATGCCTTAATTTAAAGAGGTACTTTAGTACCAAGCAGTGCTTTTGGCACAATGTGTCAGAGACTAACTTTTTATCTGCAACTCTGACTACACTGTGGCCATCATCACTCCAACACCCCACAGAGCAGAAGGAAATAAGCTGTGGTGGCATGTGTGCTAAGCCAGGATTCAGGTATTTGGACCAAAATCCACATTTTTCTCCCTCCAGTATTCTTGACCCTGACATACATTCACTGGTACAAAGACAGCTCATTCAAGCAGATTGCTGCCAGTCCATCAATCATTACAAGAGGGCTGAAATGCCAAATTGTACCGGATGCAATTTGGAGAACAGATAGTCATTTTGTCTGATGAAGCGTTCGTATGCTGCAAAATGACAAATCATGTTTATTTTCACATTGTCAAACTGTGCTTTTTTTCCTGTGTTGGCACAATTGGAACCAAGTTTTCCTTCAGGGATAGCTTGGGTTTTATCCATATGGTTTGCCTTACTTCAGTAAGTCATCAGTTCTCCCTCATTAACATCGTGATCAACCAGGGCTTGATGGTTTCATCTCTTACGATCACAGCATGTCTATACAGCCTGTATCATGGCTCATCACTACCTGGGAGAGGAAATTTAAGGAAATGGACATTCACATCTCTTCAAAGTCTCCATTGACTTTATAATTTGAGACAGTCATGGTCACATCTGGGGAATGAATGCTGTTCTTGAGCTAGGTGGAATGTACCCAGTACAACGTGTGCTGCTTTGTCCCCTATATCTTCTGCCACTTCAACTTTCATACATGTGGAGCCTTGAGCTTGTACCTTCTTAGTCTTAACTTCTACTTTTCAACCCTCTTAAATTGCCATTTCTTGAGGTTCCTGAAGCATTGTTTCACACCAGGCAAGGTTTGCCGTTGTCATACAGCAGCCTAAAATTTAAGAAAGAGCTCTTCAGAATGAGGACCTGGGTAATCCTCAGGGATATCTGGGGTAACATGCACAGGATGGCTCTTGTGTCTTCTGTAATGCCAAAACCCCTCCAGATCAAATCAGTAGAAAAATGATTCATATTATTGATACTCCTTGTGAGAGCTCTTGGTGTAGCTGAAGCTTACAAGGCATCACATAATTACCTCTACATAAAATGAATTATTGTCTGCTCTAATAGCAGAGAAGATCTCTAACCTGACAACTAAAACTGAACTCTTTACGAACCTTCTTTAGGCTCGTTCACATACCACAAACTTTTTAGGACCTTGCTAGTTAACTGGTTAGGAACATTTGGACACTCCTGGAATCTTGTAATGATTCTGTATCTCTTTAATCCATGGTGATTCATCTTAAGATGATGGCAGTTAGAAAAATAGTTGGATATTGAAGAAGCAGTGGGGAAATTTCACTCCATAAATCATTTTAATTGAAGGGAATGCTTGCAATATGTCTATCTTCATAATGCTGTGACCTTGAGTGGGATCTGCATTCATTTTGGAGCATGTCTTCCTCGTTTCTATGCCAGCTTGTTGAGTTATACATAGAAGCTAAACCTCTAGAGATTGATCATGCACAATCAGTGATGCGGGACTGAAACAAGGCAGATGACAATGGGGAATCTAAAGGTTAGGAGAAAGGGGTGTAACTACCAAACCCTGCTGATGGCTGGAACTGGAAATGCAAGGCAAAGGTTTCAAAAGTCATCTGGGTGATGTATTAATGGAAAAGACGTTTCACTAGGAGAGATTACTTGAATACCCAGGGCTGATGTCTAACCTTGGAAACACATGACAGAGCTGCTGGTTACAAAGAATAGGTTCTTGTGTGAAAAGTAAAGGAAAGAAACAAATGTATTTTGCAGCTAAAACGTATCCTGGAAGAAAATACAACAGAAATATGAAGGCCTTTAGCTCGAATCTGAGTTATTAGAGGAGGAGAAGACAAGAAGATGGGCAGTGGGTGGCCGGAGGCAAGGAGAGGGCTTAGGAGGAGAGTAGCAGCTTGGCAGATTGGTGGTGCCTGTGGAGACAGGGACCAGATGGCGACCTGGGTCCTCCCTGAGCAGCTCTGCCTGCATCCACAGCCCTTCCCAGCCGAAGAGTCAGTGTCTGCGCTGCTGACAGAAGGCGAGGGGATGCACAGAGCCACTGCCTGATGGAAATAAAGAGCCTGAAACTTGTAATTCCCAGGGCTGATTTAGATGACTACAGTTAACAAATGACCTAATACATCAAAATGGGATGCCTACCAAACAGATCTGTTTATATGAACACATGCAGAAGAGATTTCTTTTGGCTCCTGCACCTGAAACTTTCTATTTCCCAATGCAAACTAAGCAGTGACAAATAAAAATGAGGCTGCAAACGCAGCATGACCTCTTTAAGCTTTAATTATTCATTAGAACTGTTTTCTTCTCTGCTGAGATTCAGAGCAACACATTTAAGCAGGTTCCTCTCAGGTTTATGGAAGATGTAACTTTCTTGTTATACCATCTAATAAATACAACTAAGCACAATGGCCCAACAATATCTGTAGAGACAGGATTTGGGAAAATGTGTTTAATGAATCAGAAGTGCCTCAATCTAGTCAGTCCTGAAAAGCAAAGCAGATCATGCAAAATAACAATGCACTAAAGCACAGATGCATAAATATTTTATTATAGAGTTTACTTTCAATATTTCAGAACTGCATTTTACTATGAAATGTCTCTACCTGCACGGGGGAAGAATAATGGTGGTGATAGCTTTGAGCAGGCCAACCTGAGATCTCAGAATTGGATTTAAATGTGTCTTAGAGTCCCAGCCCTTAGTAGCATCAGGCACCTCTGCCTTTGTAATGGTTACAAATGCTTATTGCGTTTTGTTGTCCTAGGATGACATGGAAGTGTCTGTGGAGATTTACAGCTGAGAGAAGAAAACCAATACATTTTCATTCTGCTGGGAAGACTGGACAAAAAGCAGAAGCCCCCAGGCCATTGATTCCCTCACAACCCTCCCTCATCAGTCCTTCATCCTTCTCCCTGCCCTTGTATAACAGCATCTCAGGGATCATATTTCCTCCTGAGTTTTGACAGCAGAACAGGACCTGAGTTTGTCACCACCTTGGCGAGACCTCCTGAAAGGTATGCAGCTCGGGAGACAGGCAGCAGCTCCGACCGCTTGGGAACGGTGCCATGCACAGGGGGAGATTTACGGCTCCTTTCCCCTTCAGACACTTCATCTGGTGCGATGCAGAGCTGACAGCTCCTCATTTCCAGGTACTGCAAACTCCTCTCCCTCCACAGGACCCTGTACGGGCTCTTCGGGGTCCCACAAGCTGAGTGCCCCCTAAGACACCATCCCTGCAATGGACCTGGCAGACAGACACCGGCAGCCGAAGGGCAGCTTTCCAAAACCCGCTTCTCCTAACAGGGCCACGCTCTGGTACTTACTCAGTCTTTACAACCCAGTGATATGCTGCCAATGTTTTTTTGCCAAGGAGACAAAAATACGTCTCTTCTTCCTACTCCCTCAGCCTATGAAAAATCTCAGTTATGCGCAAAGAGGCTTTGTCTGTATACATGTGTATATTTAGGGGAGGGGAAAATAGAGGTTTTGTTAATTTATCTTCCAGCTGAAAGTCTGCCTTGTAGCCAGGGAAGCACTGTTTTCACCATGCATGAATTTGGGCGCAAAAGCCTTACTTTGTGCTCAGCAGAAATGGCAGTGTGTGCAGTGGGAATTGGGAGCAAATCCTTTAACTGCTCCAGGTCCCAGGTTCTCCTTTCTAAGAGGGAGGCAAGGTGGCTTATAAATAATTTGGGGATTTATGGGTCAAAAAGCTATATATTAGCAAAGTCTCCTAATAATGTATGAAGAAGAGAGACATCATTTTTCAAACGTGGGGAGCTCTCTGCTTAAGAAGCGCTTCAATTTCCCCAAGGGCCAGAGAGACTTCAGGTATTTCACATGTTAACTTACTTAACTTTCAGTTAAGCAAGACACAGCCCACACAGCCATAGTTTGGGATTCTAGCTATGCTCGCTGAATGGTCTGGGTACTTTAAAAGCACATGGCATAAAGAGGAGGGTTTGGAGGCTTTTTCTAACCTTCAAGGCAACTTTGCAAACTACATGCTCCAAAAAGGTGTATTTCTTTTTCCTCCTTCCCCTCCCTTTTCCCCCAGACCTTGCATGACTTCAAGGCATCAAATGTTAATGAAAGTTTGCCAGGCTTCAGGGGCTGTGAAATGGAAGTTAAAAATCCTGCACCATAGGATGGCTCTAAAAATACTCAATCATGTCGAAGTATCAGCGGCTCCAGCAGCTCTCCTGCACGCAGTGCTGCTGATGCATCAGGGCTTTCTCTTCTAAATAAGCTCTTGAGAAAGTTTGTGTAGTGCCTATGAATCACTTACGCTCTATAGACTGGATTCACCAGGTTATGTGCCAGCAAATACCTACTGGAAAGTGAGTATCTGCCTTGTCATTTAACTCTTAATGGTGCTGCAAAGGAAGTGCCAGCATCCGGGGGGGATGCAGCAATGCATACCCGCTCTTTGCGTCTATCCAGGGACTCATAAATGTGCTGTCTATCCCTCAGGATGAACACAGCCTGAAACACCAGCCCTGCAGGTTTGCAAAGCTGTCTGATGCCAGCCTGCTCACCATTAGTGTCCAGCTCCTGATTTCTGCTCTTCAGCATCATTTCTTGTCCAGGGCTCTGGGGTTGGTAGGCTGAGCTTCTACTTTTTAGGAACAGCAATACCTAAACCCCTTTGCAGATCTCCTCCTAAGTGCTCTGGAGTAGGAGAGCTGTATCCTCATGAGACATGGATGCTTCTGTGCAGCAGCTCCACATGCCTCAGGCAATCTTAGCTGATGCGTCCTGCTAACCAGCAATACTCTATATGCCAGGTGTGCTTTCACTGTCTTCTGAGGGGCTCCAGCAGAGAGATTATCATTCCCTTATGCTATTAAGGTGTATTTTGCTGGTTTTTTTTCTTTCCTAACAGCACTCTCATGAGTGGGAGCCCAGGAGCTCGTTTTCCCACACCACCACCGCCTTTTTCTCCTCCAAGAAGCACAACATGCTTTCCCCCTGTGAAGCAGGTGAGGAGCTTGAACACAATGGTTTGCATCGTGACTTCAAGCACAATGTTGAATACGGTGCCTAAGCCCTTCCCATCACAGGTGAAGCCACAGGAGGCTGTGACTCAGCTACACTCTGAGTCATGCAGCATGATGCTCCCCTGCTCTCGGGGGACAGCACTTCCCCATCAGCCTCCACAGGCAACAAACTCTGGCTGTCTCTCACTGGTTCAGACCTTAGTGAGATGCTTGGACCCCAAACTCTGGCCATTCCCTTCTGATCTGTATCAAGCGAGGGACAAAGAGCATGTCCCCAACCCACAGTGTTGGGGGGTATTTTATATATATATCCCCAAGGAGGGGTATTTGGTTCAGGTGTGTGCAGAAAGTTTTGCATTCCCTGGCATGGGCAGGCTGCCTGGCCATGCTCCAGCCCTGTGTTGAGTGCATTGCAAGTCAGGCTCAAACTGCTATTTTTGAGCAAGTCACTAGAAATAATTCATGTATGTGCAAGTTAAAATTCTGCTTAAAAATCACTCCCTGCCTCAGAAGCTTAAAACCTGGGAGATCTACAGCAGCGGATATTGAATTTCATTTTACCATGCTCTTTCCAGCTGTTATGGTAAGCTTAGATCCTCATCTTCACTCTAAGGGTCTTTTCTCATGCAAATAGCTTCAACTCCAACACTGACAGGACCAGCCACACATGTAAGTGTTGTGAAGAATCTGCCCCTTTACCTGGACCAGATAAAAAGTCCTGCACCCAACGCTGAGCTGCGTGATATTTCTGAAGTGAAAGTTCAGGTAATAAACCTTCTTCTTTTAAGGATTTCAAAATCAATTTCTGAATATTGAGTCAATTTATTTAACCTGAGGTTTCGGAAAGCTGGAAGGTGCAGGTTTGTGGGTGTGTGAACTGTGTGAGCAACAGCACAAAAGGAAAATGCTTTTTCATCCATATGAGCTTCTGTAAATTGTATTCTATTCTTAGGAGAGTAAGCATAACATTAAAAAGAAAATCTAATAATTGAAACCTTGCAGGAAAAGAGGCAGGAGCGAAGGGAACCTCTGAAATGATAAATGTCTGAATTTATTCCACTGCCACTGCTGGCTTTTAAATTAGTTTTATTTTTCTTTCATTTCTTGCTGTTGACAAGTTGGGTTGCGTTGCTGTACAGTTCTAATGTTTACAGATAAGGAAATCTTGAGGGTCAAACATTCTGTTCTTAGTTATTCTCGTATAAGGTAATCTTCTTGTGTTGGTGACAGTGATCTCATGTCACCATGGGTACCTGAATCATGCCTGTCTAACAGCAACATTCTTCATTCCTATCCCCTCCCATCAAGTTAGGAAAAAAAGAGCCACCCACAAGAAAAGCTTTATGCATGATGCAAATGATGGATTGGAGGAAACACTTTGCTTTAAGAAAGCTCACTGAGCCAGCGGTCTCTCCTACTGCACCCATGCACAGTTGAGGAGATGAATTGGTTTGTATTTCACTGTGACCAGTATAAATTTTGCCATAGATGCTCCAAAACACAGACTGAGTGCAATGTGTTATTAGTGTTCATCATAATGCCTACATGTAGACATCAAAATGGCCAATGTTCAGGTGGGTAACTGCCCCCATAGTGGATGCGCGACAAACTAGACCCGCATGAGGAAACTGGAAGATTGCTGAAATATAGATTACAGGGGAGAAGTCAGACCAGCATCTGCCCACAGCTGATCATAGCACCGACAATGGCAGGGAAGCACAGAAACGTGGTGAAATGAAGGTACGTGAAAAAAGGACAACCTTAATTACACCTTCCCAGGTTCCTGCAGGTTCAGTTCAGTGCTCTAATACCTGCTGGATGCAGCTTTCCTTGACAGTTCTGTAACATCTAAAGGAAAGAAAGGAAAATGAAGAGGAAGCAAAACGTACGGGCCTTGATCGTGACAGGGCTGCAGCTCTTTGAACGTTTGCTTTTCTCCCTGCTACAGCATGAAAGTTTTTGGTCTCTGCTAAACTGCACTTTGAGTCAATGTAGATGGATCATGTACATGAAAGACCAGCAGCAAGAGTTTCTAGAGGCTGACAGCATGGCTGTGGATCAAGACTTCTGCCTTTTACCTTATTGATGGGAGGGACTGAAGTCTAAATTTGGGTCTTTGTGCCGAATGTCTTTATGCTGTCTTATTTTAAGGGGAAAAAACCCCACACAACAAGAACAAAAAAGATCACTTTCCAGGAAGGGAAATCAGTCATTTTTCTTGGTAGCAGGACTTCAGGCTCCAGTAGTATGCAGAAGTCAGGTAAATCAGAAACCTCAGCTGGAAGGTTTGGACCTGCAGGTACTGGCAATGGGATAATATAGTGGAAATCAAATAAAGCAGCTTGTACATACCACCTTGCTGTGAATTAGGACTGTCCCTGCGTTTCAGTGTTGTACAATCAATATTCAGAATAAGATCCTTTCTTTTACGTGCTCAGGGGGCTTAATTCAACCCTGGAATAAATGGGCAGCTAACAATGGGCCAAACTCAGCTTGGATGCTGCTGTAGTTAATTAAGAAGAGTAGCATCAGGGATAAATTTGGCAAGGAGTGTTTAAGTGACTGCCTTGGGAGGCAGGGAAGAAAAACCCTTGCTTAGCTCACTGCATCCAGCTCTTCAAATGCAAATTAACCTGTCAACATCTGCATGCAGCCACACAGGACAGCTGCAAAAAGGAGCTCCCAGCACCCAGAAGAAGGGCTGGAAATGTTTAGTTCCAAACAGCTATTTTCCAAACTAATTTCTAGTAAATAAGAATACATTTAAAGCGGTAAACTGAGCATCTGCTACATGAAACGAATGGAGGACAGCATGTGAAAAGAAACATATGTCAAGCATGCACTTCAGATGCATTGACTACTTGCCTCCAAAACAGAGTGAATTTAAACATATTTGCAGCAAACACTGAGAAGAAAATTGCCTTTGCAACCCAAAGAAGAGGCTCAAATAGCAGCACAATTTAAGCCTGACCATACCTTGCCTTTTCCGCGGAGGAAGAGAGCAGTTCATTGTATTTCAGCTGCTGCCTGGCTTCTTTTAGCGAGGAATACATCAGGAATGCCAAGTTCAGGCAGCATTTATTTGGAGAGAAAAATGTTCCTTTAACAGTACATTTAAAAACCCAATTAAACCAAGTTACTGCTGGAACCAAACCATACCAGATTCGGTTCATTGGAGGGAAGATACAAAAATACCCCCGTGCTTCTTACAAACTACCGTATCTGCCAGCATAAGACGGTGACATCCTTCACGGACTGATTCAGCAACGTGTACAGCAGGAACTGAGCTCTGCTGCTGCAAGGGGATTGCTTGTGACTCAATCTCTTTCTTCAATACACTGCGACTGAGGGAAATTGCATTTCAGTATTTAGTTGAGCCCATTATCCTCAGACAAAATCTCTACTGACTTAGCTGAAGCCCTTACTTACAAAACAAGTACAGGATAAGGCTGCTTCAGCAAGCAAAAGAAGGTGAGGTTGGATTTCAGCTCTGAAGGATGCAACTCTTCTTCGCGAAGCAGCGTGCAGGAATATTTTGCTCTTGTTTTCAGTATAACAGGGCACAGAACAAGCTCTGATGTCTCTCTTTCTTTATCAGGGGAATAATCTCCCTGCCAAGCCTGGGACATATGTGCTGTCTGTCAATCTGCCGAGGCTTTTGCTAAGTTTTTGATTATGCAGCTGTGATCTCATGGTGCAGCCTTCTCCTATGGTCCCCTTAGGAGAGAGGGAAACCAGAATGGAAATAAGCCATGAGCAGCTTCTGCAGAAATCATTTTACTATGACAATGCAGTACAATTAAACAAGACTCATAAATCCCACTGTTATAAAAAGCCATGGCTTGTGCCAACACTTTTACTCATCTGTGAGTTTTCAGCCTGGATCAAAGCTGAGGAAATAGAAGAGATCCTTGACTTCGTTAACAGCACTGAGCTTTGCACTATTCACCCTGGCGTACTGTAGCATCGTGCTAAGTAACATGAAATGAGAAGACAAAAGAGAAAAGCCTCTGGAAAAGCCAGAAACCTGCCTGACAAAACTGTGGTTCCCAGAACAGAGACATCGCATCCTGACCCTTCACAGCACCTTCATCTCCTTGCTCAGGTTTGCTTCAGCACCTTTTTCCCCCTGATCCTGGGAACGATGATTATGGAAAGGAAGAGCTGTCATTGTAACAGCAGTGAACTGACATGGCCCAGCAGCAGAGATAGGGTTTTAATCCCCTTGGCTTGCAGAGCAACACAGTGTGCTATTGAGTGCGTGTCCACCATAGCAACAGCAGTGGTGCTCCAAGAATTCAATTTCCATGGTGCCCCTGGGCCTTGCCTTGACATCTTCATTGTTCCACAGCAAAATAAATAAATAAAAATCCAAGGGTACTGTAAAAGCAGTGCAAAATATGGAACACTAGAGAACAGGGTTATTTAATGGTTAATTTAGAAAGGAACATAGCATTAAAAACGTATGAAGGTGGCTACATATTGATGCTGTATACATATTTAAAGGGATGCCTCTTGTAAGGGCAGAGTTCCAAGCTACACCTAAAATAACGTGTGCAAAGGAAAATTAAAAGTATATTTCACCATTTGGATCTTGTTTAATCTGCCTCTGAAAGGCTTTTTCAGCCCAGCTCTGGAACTTTAGTATGTAAAAGGATATTAGAAAAAACCCTCAGTTTTGGTGTAATTCTACCAAAGTCAGCAGAGTTAAACTGAGGATGATTTTTCTGGCCTTTTTAAATAGAGTGTAATTTTCTCCGTGAGTAGTTATTAAATGTTATTGAGAGCGATTGCTGCTGCTGCTGTTGGACAGGCTTTCTGGAGAGGTCACTCTGTCCCATCTGAATAGCACCAGTGAAAAACCAGAAGAAGGTTTGTAGTTTTTACAACTTGAAGAGTCCCTGGGGGCTCTCACTACACCACACATCACTGCCTAACCCAAAGCTAAGAGCACATATCTATGCTGAGTTGAGATATCCTGGCTTGACATCCACTCCTACATCACAAGAATTCTGCCTGTAGAAATTGCTTGAAATATTGGAGAGGGCATTGCAAAAGATATCCATGTGGACATTTGGTCCCATCTCTGTCAGAGAGGACGTATTCCTTAAGTATGCTTTCTGAGGCTCAACTGCTCAATGTTGACATTTTGGGGCTGGTGAGGGTTTGTATCCCTTTCACCAGCCATCCTAAGCACTGGCTGAGAAGGGCATTCCCTATGTAAAAGAAGGACTTAAAATAAGGATAAGATTAAAATAATGACTTCAAACAAAAATCAGGTTGCACTCTGATTTCTGTAGCCTTATAAGCATATGGACCAATTTGAAGGGTGCAAAAATGGCCAAGTGTCTGCCTACTGCATGTCCTCAAGACATAACAGACATCTTCAGGCTCAGTAAGTCCCAGACTAAAAGGTTCCTATTCTTTTTGGCATTGGTAAGATCTGTGTGTGGGAAGGCACCATTGCTGTCAGCAGCTCTCAAAAGGCACCTTAAGGATCTGGATTCAAAGTGGATGGCATTGCCCGTCAGATGCAGGGCTAAGCCAGTACTCAAAATACGTAGATGGGTAGGAGCCAAGGTGTAGCAGCACAGCATTGACCTTCCTGAGTGTTGAAATGGACAGGTCCCCACCTAGCACACGCATATCCAGAATTGCCCTTTCAAGGCACCTGGGTTTAATCCCTGCCTCCAAAAGGAATGCAGCTGCCCAGCAAGGGACCCTGCCCTGTCTTGCAAAAATCAGAATCTCAATTCTTAGGCAATGCAGCATCAAACTTCATGTGGGTCATGCATATATCAAAATAAATCTTGGATTAAATGGGGGCCAAACCCAAAGAATTATTTATCCTTTTTACAAAAAGCCTAACTAAAAAGACTCTTGGGATGAAAACAGGAACACGAGACCTCATAGTTCTCCCACTGGTGAAATTAAAATGCAAAATAGTATCTCTAAACAAAATTATGAAGCTCTGTCCCTTGAGATAGTTAAGAATGAAATGAGCAAAGCATATACCCCAGGATCTATTCTTACTCTTGCAGGACTTTGGGCCAGATAGTAGGTATTTTCTCCATCTCACGGCTACAATGCTGAGCTCCTAGAAAGGATTTGTCTGTGCAATACAGTGAAGCTCAGCAATAATTACCCATTGTGCTATGTGATGAGGCATCCTTTTGGTTCTTCAGTAACCCGTGCACCTGGACTTCAACTAAAAACCAAATAATATGCACAGAAAACATTTTTATGTAAGAGGAGGTGAACATCTCTAAAAATCAGAGAGCCTTTGTACGGCATGCCAAACTGCTGAAGCGAAAAAATGTCTTCAGTGAAAGGGCTCAGATGTGAGCATGTTTCAGTGCACAGCTCCAGGAAAAACTCTGATAATAAATGTGAGCTTGTTATCGTTGCTTTTCAGTGGGAAGTAAAGCCGGAAGCAGGGTCATGCTGGCTAATTGAAGCTTACATTTTCATTCAAGCACTGCATTTTAATTATAAACTGGTGACACAAGTGTCACTTAGTTCTTACCCTGTTTTAAGTGTGCATACACATAAAGAAATATTTTCAGTTATTAATTTATTCTTGTGATCATACTCATTATCCTACATTATGTCTACCAGGCACGTGCCTAATGACATGTTTGATACGTGCTAATTCTTATGCCTCTTTTAATACAGGGCTTACACACACATTTATGCTGAACATGGTGCCAGCTGGCCACCAAAACAGGTACACAGTTAAATGCTATAAAATCAGCATTAGGAACTGCGTACCCATATTCTGGCCAGCTGCAACCACTTGCCCAGCCCTCCTAGGGCAAAGTGGTCATGCCAGAAAAAGGGATAACCTGTGAGAGCGGCTGCATCCAGCACTGATGCTTGGAGGTGCCAACAGTGAGGTTCTGGCTGCCTGGGTCTGGCCCTGATCCCGAACCACTTGCCCTTCATCCAGCTTGTGAGTGCTCCTCTGATGCTGCAAAGTTGAGAGTGTTGGCCCTTTGTGTGGTTGAAGCCATGGGTAAGACTTAGAATTCAGGTGGACAATTTCTGGTCTGTTTTTCCTCTCTATAGGGTTTTGCTGCTGTGTCCAAAGACTGTGTCCAACTAGAGTGCTGCCATTTATAAAGAGGAACTAAAATAAAATGAGGAAAAAAGTCACTGGGAATTAGCTACTGAGAGGCACAAAGTAAGTTATTAAAAATCAGACCAGGAGTACAAGCAAAAACAAGGAGAATATCCCTAGAAATCAAGTTGTGAGGGTAAACCTCTTTCAAAGCTATCAGATGGAATGAGATAGCTATGTTTTTCCCCTCTTAATTTTCTACCAAACTATAAAGAGGATTCTATTTTAATAGCACTACCATAGCAGGACATAGCAAATGAATTGTTTGAATGGCTATAATTAGAAGTGATACTGTGAATACAGCCCTAGCATTATTCCTAAATACTGCATGTTTTTTTCCAGGTCTTGCATCTTTAAGGATCCCAAAGCATCTCGAAAACTGTCTGCATTTGCCAGTGCTAAAGGCAAGGGCAAGAGTACAGCAAAACATGCCG
>JBCJKH010022671.1:4643-19530 GCA_039877255.1 Loriculus beryllinus
TCAAATTGGTTAATGGAGCAAAAGCTACTCTGCCATTTTAAAAATGCCATGAATATGCCATGCTCAGTGTTCCAGCTCCAGAGTGAATTGCAATTAAGGACAAAATCTATTTAACTGCCTTGTTATTTTAAAGTTGTGCATATGCACTCTAATGAACTTGCACAGTCAGTAACTCCATCGTTTATGAGAACATTCTAGTGAGGCTGTGATGATCTATTTATTATGTGGATTAACTGTACTGTTCACTTGTACTTTGGCTATCCGGCCTACTTTACATTGGGCTTATTTTCCAGTCCTTCTATCTCTGCAGGGCACCTGGCAGCTCACCTCCTGTTTGCCAAATCCAGAACCTGAAAATCAGGAAAATCACAGAATCATAGAATTCTTAGGGTTGGAAAGGACCTTAAACTCATCTAGTTCCAACCCCCCTGCCATAAGTAGGGACACCTCACACTAAAAATCCCTTCTCATTTCAGAGCTTCACTCAATAAAATGCTTGTTTTGGCTTCCTTTCTTCTTACAATTACCGTTACACAGTGAAATAAATCTGCTTTTAAATTTAAGATATCTTACAGAGTGTGCGGAGCTGCAGCAAAGTGAAAACAAAGTGTAAAAATTCTGGACTTGATATTAATGGTCTCCCAAGGTCCTCAGCATTGGGAGCTATACATGTTGCGAGAAAACAGAGCTATTTTGCTGAATATGGAGTTGTGGACTTCAGCAAAACAATGGTCATCACATGGTCTAATTACGGATCACATACTCATTTCCAGATGCAAGGTTGTCCATGAAGAGTTACCATAGCAGATACTCAGTACAAATTACGCAAAGGTGTAGGCAATGTGGCATTGACCAAAACCATGCACAGGGATGGAGGAGCAGGAGTTTATCATCTCTACATTTTCACATGTTCTATTGCCCTTTTACTTCAAGGGATTTTGAGTAAGCATCTGCCATTGTTTATAGACGGGAATGGCAATTATGAGTACATTTGTTATATAAAGCTTCAAAATTATTTGCTGGACTAAATGTAGCTCATTTTTAGGGTTATTTGTTAAATAGAACAGCTCTCAGCAGAACTGTCAATAACAGGCAGTGCTCCTTGTATGAGAATTGCCTTTCAATGGTTTCCTCCAGATTGGTATTTTATATACATCACTTTGTACCTAATGTGCTCTCTGTGTGCGCAGCATGCTACTGTAGTGCATGCTTACTATTAGAGAGATGTGATTATTTCCACTCTCTCTACAGCGTCAGCTTGAATTGGTAACTTTATTTTCAAGCTCACTACTCTCCTGTACCTCAGCCCCCTAGCCGTGTGTGTGTTTTCATTCTGGTGGCACCAGGGTGTTTCAGTAAACTGCAACCTTTGTTCTTCGGTAATGTAGAGATTAAACACTGAAACACAGAGATTAAACGATGAAGAGATTAAACACTGAAAATTTAACTAATTTTCAAGCATTTTATCTACTTTCACAGTGTGAGACAGTTTTTGACCTTGAAATATAATTGCGCAAATTCAATTCTATTAAGATCTTGCCTTCCCAATAATTTGATAAGTATAGGAGCATGATAAATAAAGCATGTAATGTCAGTGTTATGAAAGTTTAATCATTGGTCATTACAGTAGAATAAAGTAATTTAATAATTGCTCTATGAAGTGCCATTAGTGCATGATAACTAACTGCTGTTGGGTACTAGGCATGGGAGGAAATGTATAATATGACAGTCACTGTTTCTACTGCAGATGGTGTGCTTCCAAAGAAGGCAGCTCTGCCTCAGAGTCTAATGAAGAGGTGTCTGCTCAGTCAAGGAGAAGCAAGAGATTTGCTTTCCTGGACAGGTAGACTTTGGTTAGCCTTTGGTTAGTACCTACCAGCAGGTATAGAGTACAAGCTCGTTGTGATCCAGGTTTGTGTAACGCAATGCTCAGCACAAAGAATATTTCTTTCCTGCCCCTTACGTATTGTGGTACCCTCTCTCATGCTATGTAGTGTTATAGACAGTGTGCTGCCCATTCCTTTGATCAGGAAGTAGTCTTGCAGTCACCTGGTTGCATCCCCAGAAGCATGCATGGTGCTGCAGATGTAACTTGTGTGTGTGTGTCTTTATTAATAATGCAGTTGACTGCCCTTTCCTGAGAAGGTGCAGAGCTAATCAAGAGAAACGGAAGGAGACATGCTGCTACACAATTCTGAAAGAAGAGATTTAGGTATGTCTAATGCAGGTTTTAATTCCAGAGTTTTCTGCATCTGTCTGTAAACAAACCTGTTGCTCAGATCCTTATCCTACATTGCTTTTTTCTTTTTAGTTATGATTTGAATTCCCTGATTCGGAATGTACTAGGTCTGCATCTGAATCTGATCTTCAGCTATGCAGAGATCAGTCTACAGACTCAGGACCTAAGACCTTAGCTGTTTAGTTTTGCCTTCTATTGAAATGTACTGACCAATTGCATGCAGTGAACAAAGAAAGATGGTGTATGAAATATGTGCATAGGTTATATCCTGTTAATTTCTATCCATAAAAAATCCCTGAGTAAACAAGACCATGCTGCAGAAACCAGAGAGCAAAATTGATATATATGCTAATGCCACTCTGGAAAAAAAAGCCCGATTCTTGGCAGACAAAAGCAGAAACTCCCACACTGTGATATATCAAAAATGTTCATTTCTCTTCCCCTGGATTCTTTTTTTTATCAGTAACATTATTTGTCAGTCTCACTCATGAAACAATCCCATATAAGGCCCCTGTTAGAATTTCAGAACAAGCAAATTTTTCTGTAAAAGAAAGAATAGGATGAATAGGATGGATGAGTATTTCTGGCTACAGGATCTCTCTCTCTCGTGCTATTCATTTCTCCCAAAGAAACCCTTCCAGCAGAAAAACATTGAATGAGGATATTTCTTGGAGAAAAACACATGGCCACACATTCTACTTGGAAGAAAAGTGAATGACTCTGCTTTCTTGACATAATTATTAAACTGCCCTGCAGAGAAAATCAGTAGTAAAAATGTATGTGCCTCTGAGTGGTTAACATGTTCATAACCAAAGAATGATGCCTGGAGTGGTAACAGAAAAATATTTTAAAGGATGATAAAAATAATATATGGACTATGTATTTTGCTTAGTACTGGCTATGAAGTTGAGATTCAGAGGGCTACTCTATCATATCCTTCTGTTGAATATTCTCAATGGGGATGTTGGCAAAATGTGGTTAACCATCTTCTTAACTCTTCAAACATTGACTAAGGAGCAATATTTAGGTGACAGGCTATGCGAGAAAGAAATTTTAAGGTCTGAATATGCACTGTTGACATTTATATTGTCTTGATGTTCTGAGCAATTTACTGGTCCCACCATTAGAATTGTAACAAAATTAATGAATGAAGTAAATTCCTAGCAAGTTGTTCCCTAAAATGAGGATCAGGGTAAGACTAAAGAGCACATCAACACAGTGTCAGCAGCAAGTCAGAGTAACTAGCAGGAGTCTCAAACTGGCATTATAATGTCTCATACAGTCATGTGAGTTCTGAAACTGGCAGGCAAGATGCACAAGGCTTTGGTTGAAGTCACCATCTCTGTGAACAAAATGAAAAGAACAACAGGAAATCCCGAGTAGATCTATACAACCAGAAAGTGTCTCAGCACAGAATGGTTGCACAGGTAGTGACTTTTAAGTACCCTCTTCCATGAAATGATAAAATCAGGACAATTCATTGTTGAACTATAAATGATACGCTAGACAAAGATCTCCCATGTAAGCTTCCCATAATATGGCATGGAATAAACAAAGGACAACATAACAAGAATACTCTGAATCTGAAAAAGACAGTAGGGAAAAAATTATCCATTTCTGACATGGCTGCTGAAATGCATGGGCCTCAGTGGACTTGTGCATCACTGCTGTATACCTATGGAACAATTAAAATGCTCATTGAACTCTACAAAGCTGGAACCAATGAGCTGGCGTTCAGCTGGCACAAGTCTAAGTGTCAGGTGGCTTTGTAGTGATCTGGACTTATCAGATGAAAGGTAAGAATGATTTGCTAGAGGGCAAGAAAATATTTCTATTTGATTTCTGTGATTTGTCAGACTTCAGAAACAAAAAGCATACTGAAAGATCTCCCAGTAACTGCCTAACTGACCAGGAGGCCTGGGCAGATCTGAATGTTGTTTCAAAAGACAAGAGTTTTCTTTGTTTCTGAAATGAGTGTTTAATAGCTTGGAAACTGCTCACAAGAGTTCTTCCTCAACAAAAGTTTGTGTTTCTGATTGCTTACTGTTACCCCTTCAGTGTTTAGTTTTGGAGTTTTTTTCCTGGAATACACATTAAATCAGTATTGCCATACTGATTCCAGCCTCTACATTAAACTAGGATTTGTTACCTTCTCTTCAGTAAAAATGTGCTTCTGGTTTTGTTAGGTTCATTTTAAGACACAGATCTCAAAACTGTGTCTGTACACTGCACAGTTTAAAGATTTTCATAGCAACTTACCTTTATTATCCTTCATAAGCAGTGACTCTATAAGGAATAGGAGAGTTCATACAGTACAGTGCAATGATTTTTAGTCAGGCAAGTGTAAAAAGTACTGGGAGTTACCAACCATTATGTTTTGGGATTATGGGATTCTTTGGTTCAATTTTTATTCTGGACAATTAATTCTGCTATGAATTGTCCCTGTATGTAATGTAATCAATGATAACTGTGCAGCAGATAAAATTATTATTGATCTTTGTGGATTTCTTGGCTTTCAATTAACGGTTAATTGCAGCTTTCTACTATATGGATTTTTTTAATACATAGATCAGGCAGCAGCAGGAGCGGTTGGGGTTGGGGTGAAGAAACTTTACGACAACACTTGGTTTTGGTTTTGGTCACAGCTGGCATCTTTATGGGCCAGTGTGGACGCAGCTTTGATGAGAATGTGTGCTATAATAGCCTAAATAGTTGAGACAAACAATGCTGTAAATGTCATCTAGAATTATAACGCTCCAAATGTCCTAAAAGGAGGACTATATCCTGAATTGCCTGTGTTTTCCGCCTTTATGCCAACTCCCTATCTCCCCTTCACACACCCTTTCTTATTCCAATTACTGAAAGAAAATAATATCAAGAGAGAAATATAGGATGGAAAGCAGTATCAACTACAGGAAATGAATTGCACATGCTTTGTTTACTCTACTTAGCTTCCTGTTTGCATCAGTGTTACTTGTATCCTTTCTTAAATGTGCTTCCAGGTACTGTTGACAAATGGATCAGTCACTCAGGGAGGATGCGACAGTCACATAAGGGTCAGATCACTGGGCTGTTTTTTCATTTTCCCCAGCTTAAAGAGTGAAGAGTGAAATTTTGAAGTTCATTGCATTAGGTAACAATTACCCCAAGGTGTCACTTCTTGTAGTTGGATTTATTCTTTGAATTGCATGGAATTTAACTTGACAAGCACTAATGTGCAGACATTGTTAAATTCCTCAACACGGCCACTTCAAAGCTCTATCAGAGGCCCTGCTTCTCTTTCATTGGTGCCAACACAGCACTTTCAAAAACCCTATGATGTTCAAAACATTTGACAGCTGTTTAAACATTCATATGGGTTTGAACTCATGCAACTTTCAAAGCTGGATATGAAGCATGCAGAGTTATTCCTGTTCTTGAAGAAAATCCTGTCTACTTCTCAAATGATAGCTTTCCCCTGTCTCGGGAGAGGCTCGTTAACAGTCTGAATCTCCCATAGTCTTGCATTTCGGGCTGTGAGACATTCCAGCTCTGCTGTACTGCGTCCTCCCCTCCCTTGTGTACGAAATGGGCATGCACTGTTAGTTTTACTGCAAAGTAATTTCTGCTGCCTCCAAAACCTCTTAAATTGAGCTTTAGGAGTTTGAAACATAGCTTTGAAGCATTCTCTGCTTCAAGAGTCCCACCGTCTGTCAGGGCTTCCTGGCTGCAATCTGGAACATGCAGTTTTATTATAGCAAGCATTTCTTCATCATGGATTTTTTATATAATATGTGCACAACCTACAGTTAATGGTGTGGAAATGTTTTATTGCAACTTCCTCTTTCAAGTAGATGTGTTTCTAAATTATTTTGCCTAAAGCAACTGTTATGCCTCCTGTAACCCATTCAGTATTAAATCCCGCTTTCATTTAGACTGCAAACAGTATGAAGCATATAAAAGGAATCTCATCTTGCTTAGTGTTTCCTTATCCTACCTTTGACAGACCTTTTGGTGAAGAATACCTTGTGTTTACCCAGTCACACTAGATGACTGAAGCTCCAAATTTTACACTAATGAGCAAATAGAAGAATTAATAACACTGTAAACTGACAACACTGTATTGAAATTCGGTAACAAAAGGGCAGAGAATTGAAAGAAAAAAGTACTTAAAGTTACTTACAAACCAGAAAACCCTCTTTCTCCTTCAGCTAACTGTGATCTCCTAACTTGTGGCAGGCAGAAAAGCAAGCTGTGCAATTACTACGGCTCTGATTGCATCCTGTTAAACAAAACTCCCCTCCGAGCATCCTTCATTGTACAGTATTTTTCTTGGTGTAACATTTCACTCTTGCAGCCAGTTTTATCTGTGAAGTCTACCAATCTCCAAACTGTTTTAAATCTTTTCCCCTAAAATGTAATCTACTTACTCCTTCTCTAAAAGAAGGCTGACCGTAACTCCAAATTAATGTGTGGTTTCACTTAGAAATACAAACATCTCCTTGTTGGACTGGCTGCCATTTATTGGTAACTGTGAATTTGTTTCAGGAAAGGAGAAACCCTCCTTCCTCCCTGTTGGTTCACTGAAATTTTCTGAGCAAAATGTGCTTTACCCTGGATAATCTGGTATGGTGTATAGTGTTTACGTGTTGATGCATACATAGTTTCTACATATAAACTCTACATAGGTGGGACTTCTCAGTGGCTCTAGATGTCAATGGGAATGACCATTTTGACATAAAGTGAGCTTGGAATGAACAGCCTGCAGCTTCCTTTCCCTAATTATATTGTGAGACAAATACACAGCCCTGTCCTATTGAAGTGTGTTACTCTGCAGTGACTGTGCACAAAGGCATGAGAAAAGATCTTACACTGCGAAACTGCAAGGGTTGGAAGGAGATCTGTATTTCTTTGTTAAAAAACCTAATAATAATTTCAAAGTTCAGAAAAGCATTGAGGCAGTTGCAGTACATTTTGCCAGTGATCTGATGCACCGCTTTCCTTTCAACCTGCCATTTTAGTTTGGTATTTTGGAACGATCTTGCATTTTGAAAGAGCAGGAAGCTGCTTGCCATTCTGCCAGGACTGCTGGAGTGGGAACAATCAAGTAGTTGGATCACAAATCAGATACAAGTTTTTTCATTTGTTCTCTGACTTCTGTTATCTGTGTAGGGTGATGGTTACTTGACTGGCATCTCATTATCCCTCCATATCAGTCTTTTTGCACCTGTGGTTAAATTATGAATCTGTGTGGTTCCTTGATTCAAGATATGAATTAACTCAAGGAAACAAAGCCCCCAAAAGATGAACTTAGATACATATTCACAGACATGGAGATATTAATTTCTACAGTTACAATAGTCCTTTTTAAGTCAACAAAAGATGTGCAAGTTCTTATTTATTGGGTAACTGGTTTGGTCTGGTTCTCTATATCGGATAACCAAATTTCTATTTTTATGAGTATAGAAAAATTACACAAGGGAACAAAAGAGACAGACCTCAAGGTAGTATTTGCAAAGGAAACTGTATTGGTGGCAAAGTAATGATGAGTCAGAGACTGAGGGGTAAGCAACTTTTCATTGGAACTCCACTCTATGAAATAGTCTTTTAAGTAAAAGGAAGTGAATATTTTTAGATATGTAAAATACAGAAGCTAAATCTGTAATGTGTAACTTGGATCTTATTTTCAGGGCTCTAAAAAAACCAGTGTATTGCTATTTGAGCTGTTGTGTTTGTAAGGTAGAAACTGAAGTTAATAGCTGAAGAATGATGAGTACTTTTTCAGCAAGGAGGAACAAATATAGGTTCAGTCTTTCAGAACAGAGAGTGTCAAGGATGTGTACCAATAGATTGTGATGTTGCTTTGTCTACTCCTCTTGTTTTGGATTGAGTTCAGTTCATCAGAACAGCAGCAGCCATGTTGAGACACACTCTGTTCAGCAATTTTGCAATGGGTGTTTCTTCCTGCAGAGTAATTTTTTTTCTGTGTCCCTAAAGCATTTTAGATCATTTAGACTACTAAACATGGCAATATCACCAACTGTAGCTTGAAAACAAAACACTCAATTGCATATTATACAATGAGATCAAATAGTTTTCAGATCATGCTGTGCAAGTTTGCATTCTCAAGTGGGTATGTACGAGTTTCGGTTGCTCCTGGGGATGAAGAGATCAGAGTCTTATGAAGTGACAGACAATGTAGTAAGTGCACTTTAAAGGAAGAATGTGAAAAACTGTGGTGTAAGGGTATAATTGTTATAGGACATCCCTTCTGTATATGCTAAGTGTTGTGCAGAAGATTTGTTGAGGGGCTTGATACCAGAATTTGAGAAAAGGCAGAAGATTACAGCTATGAATTAAAAGTTGAGCTACATTTTTATGTACAGAATAATCATATTGATGGTATGACTGTACAAATACACCCTATCTAAATCCTGATTCAAGCAGCCTATAAATTTGAAAATTCAAATTTCAATCCTAAATATCTGGAGTATTGCTCAGTCCTACTGCTTTTCTGTCTTTATTTCAGGTAACCAGTCATGTTTGATTAATTAAAACTTGGCTGTAAACTTTGATTGAAATGAAGAACAATCAGGCAGGCAAACATCCCCTTTCATTTTAGTCAGTTTCTTTTAAATCATAGTACCTCATTTTATATTTTTGTTCCTCATCATTTATTGTTGAAGTTCTTAGTGTTTTCCTACATCATGCGGACCTGTTCCTTACAGGCATGAACTGACTTAGTGGAATTTATGCTCTGTTGATCTCTTCAAATTGTGTTGACATTTTCAATGCTATATGAAATTACCATATTATTCTCCTTTAATTCAAAGGGTTACAGTCAGTTCAAACAGTAATCCTTGTGCTGCACCAATATTAGCTGTATTGTAGATGAGCCACAAATAAACTCCAGGTAAATATCTCTTTCCCTTATCTTATTATAGATATAGGTGCTTCATTAAATACTGCTTGAGAATTTTTTACCAGCTTTTCTTGTTGCTTGGAATCTTTTTTTAGAGTAAGTGAATTACTTTTATACTTAATTCAGTGGGATTGTTTAAGAGTTAAAAGTTTTCTTTCGTTCTTACTCTCCACCAGTGTTATACCCCTATCTCATCTGCCCTATACTCCTCCTATTCATCCCCATCTCGCTATCCAAATAGGAGTTATGAGCTTTCTTCATCTGTCTTTTTTATTCCTCTATATAACCAAATATATTCTACCACATCTCTTATTTAATACTGCATTTGTGAGGTGTCTTTATCACACCACCTCATTTTCTGCCTTCAAATACTTTTCCTAACTTTGCTTCCCATTATGTTTACTAACAACCACATGGCATTAAGGCTGCTCCGCACTGCTGTGCTGACCTATTTGCTTGTTGTTCTGTTTGACAGTGTTTGTTGCTTATCTCTTGCTGAGTTCACAGTGTGGAGGGTCTTGAAACAGAAAAGATGGAACTACTGCTTTGTTTGGAGTTTATAGAGCAAGTAGGATATTAGAGCTTTCTGATGCTGAGTAACATAGGGGATTTAAATTAATGTAGATTCTACTGGATTTGTTCAGTGTTGTAAATTCACAATGCATGACCAGAGAATATCAGATGAAATATATTTTATGTAGATATCACATAGAATATAAATGTTGGAGTTCCTTTACTTTCCCTTTTCTTTTTTCTTTTTTCCCTCATGTGTTAAATAAGCTTAGGAATCTCCACAAAATAATAATTAAAAATGCCCTTTTATATACTCCTCTGCTTAAATGGTATATTTGCAGGGCAGTAAATTCACCTTACGGTGATAACTGTCTTGATGTCTGAATTTCCCCCAGCTGGGGGGAGAGGAGAAGGAAAAAGGGGAGAGGTAATGAAACAAGAATCAGATTTATTTTTGTTTCTCACTTCTGCTGTGTCTCTGCAGAAAAGCAGAGAGTGTAATGGCACACATTTTCTATTTGATACTTTCCTTGTCTTGAGAGGTACAAAAAGCTTCTTACATCAGGATTTGTTTGTTTTTCCCCTATATGCACAGTTCTGCAGTGTTCATAACTGAGATAATGCTAATTTCACCCAATATTATTGTTTCTCCCTGTGCTGCTGTATGTGATTTCCTAACTCATTTGTTTCAGCTTTATGTTCTCGTGACTCAGTTGACTTCAAAAGATTCCCAATACCATCCACACTAGCAGTATCTTTGCATGGAGAAATATGACTGTATTTTAAAAATACTTTAGTAGTGAAATCATTGATTTTGTCCAGGATTTCTCTAAAAGCCAGAGTGATTTTGAATTGCAAAGCATTTTATTTGTAAAATTAATTTAATCATCAACCTTTTTTCTTAGCTATTGAAAATGTGTATGTCAGAAAAGATGCCTATCCTTATTGGATGCCATTAAACTCCTCCTCCTAATAAAGTCTCCACGCTTACTGCTTCTCTACTGAAGAATATCTAAACAGAAAAGTGAAGAGGTGATGCAAGTGTACCATGTCATTTTTACAAAGCTAATAAAACCCAGCTTTTTCATTCCTTTTGAAGTTTATTTTCTAATTCTTATAAATTAGGCCTTCAAATTATTAATGTTTATGCAGATTTCTAAAGCTCCGTTCAAAGGTCCTTGCAGCATAATGCAGTTAAGTTTCAATTGATTAGGCAATTATAAATAAATGAGAATTTTTTCTGTGTGAACAATGCACTCACATAAACTTGTTTGTGGAACTAATGTGATAGAAGAAATGCTGCGGGGGGGTTGTCACACTTATTATGCAAACTTAGAAAATCCTTGGAATTTGAAACTTTTAACATTCTCTGCATGGCTTCTATTGATTCTTCGATAGGGAAAAAAAAGATAAGATGTTTATTATTGTCCATTTATTTTTTTTTCTCTTTAAGTCAATTTTTAACCATAAGTCATGGCTGGGAGACATTTGCATGTTTAATTCAAGTCTAGTTTTGGAAAAAAAAATCTGTGCTTTGTACTTTTCAAAAATTTTAATTAAACCAATGGCATTTATGAATATGAAACAAGAAATAAACACATTTTATTTGTTTGAGAGATTACTGATGGGTGATAATATTCTAAATTGGAACAGTTTTACAGTTTCCTTAAAGCCTTTCAAAGCTTTTAATTTTTGATGCAGAACAATGCTTTCCTAACTTTGAAGTAGATACTGAAGTAAATATTAAACCCCTTTTTACTTTCAGTGCTATCATTTCCAATAGAGACTAATGTGTATGCAGAACGTAGAACCTAAAATAAATGACAGAATATGTTGACCATATGCTTATCCTCTTTAATATGTTTTACAAGATGTGCATTTATTTGAAAACATTTTAATCATTTAACATCAGTGGTTGCATCCTGCGAGGAGCATATCAGACCAGGCCTTCTGAAAATGAAGAATGGGTCTTCTATCCAGATTTGATGATAGGAGGTATCTTGTGACCCAGTTTTGTTCATGAAGCTTAAAACGTTTTCCTGACAGACATACAGTTTTTAAAACCGCACTGATTATGGCCTTATTCTTGTGTCTTCTTGCTGTTCACCCTGCCCTTGTGATGTCAGTAAACTTTTTCCCACATGCTGTAAGCAAAATGAAGACAATGGGATCAGTTAAATGAAGCACATTCTTAAATATTTTGCAAGACTTCGGCCACAGCCTCTTTTCTTCTGGAATCCCACTTGGCACAGGACACATTTGTCTAAATTAAGAGATCTTTTGCTGTGAATGGGAAGATGGCATTGATAACTGAACTTGATTTTAATAGGATCACTACTATTTTTTTGTTTCTAATATGTCTGATGTCAACTCACTTTGACTTCAATAAGGAATTTATCCTGATCAAATAGAGATTTAGCTTTTAGCCTGGGTTTAGAAGGAAGTGAAGGTAAGGTCGTCCAGCTCCTTGTCTGTCTGCTGCTAGTATCTTTTGGATGTGCTAAGCCACTTAAACTTAGTTTGAAAATTCAAAGATAAATAAATCTTTGTGAGTTTTGTTATAAACCGTGGCTATATATAGGACAGGTACATACAAATATATATTTGTTGTCATCCAAGAATTTGTTGTTGTACACATTTTTCTTTATCACATCCTTGCCAATTTGCTCAAAGTGGAAGGCAGCAAATATAGACTTGATGTAGTGTATATGCACATATATACCAGAAAGAAAGAGAAGTTCATGCTTTCTTTCATAGAAAATACCACATTTCCTCCCCTGTTTAAGAAGTGGAATGAAATACATTCCTCTGGAAATTATATAATCTTTTTTATTCCAAAATTAAGATATTAAACTGAGACTTTGCAATTTTTGAATTTGAAAGCTGTTATAAAAATACAATTTTAAATTTTAAAATGCTTATTAGAAATATTTAATAATGAAAGTATTGCACCAGTGCTTAATTTTATGTAATTTTTTTTTCTCTTGGACCAAATACTAACTATAGACACATTTTCCTTGTCTATATCAGGTTTTAATGAATGGTATTTTTTTTGATGGAAAAGACATTGATTGGCAAACCTTTTGAGCAATTCCTTGGTATATATATAAGATTCAAGTTCCTCTCCTACTGACAATCAAGTGAGAAATCATTTCTTAGGGATGGATACACAGAGGAAAATGAAGAATCCAGGCAGGAGCACTGACATTATGGTTTTGATTATTTCATCAAAAAATTGGAAAGCACTGCGCATTGTTTATGACAAATCACATTCTTTTTTTTACCCCAGGTCATACAAATTTAATTACCTAAATATTCTTTCATTGATTTAATATGTTTTCCTATTGGCAAAGGGTTCAGCAGTATATTTTCCAGCACATTTCATAGTTCAATTCTGGATAAGATTAGTGGCAGGATTTCATTCCTCTTCTCAGCTGCAGAATTGATCTTGCAATCTGAAATGTTTCCTAATGGTCATTTAAAATGCAGTTTGTTTCTTTATAGCTCTTTAAGCACAGTTTCAGTAATATTGTTATTCTTTTATTGTACAAGAATAGGCAACTAAAGTGAACTAACAATATATGGCATGAAGGGTTCAGGTCTGATCTTCTAATCTTTTATCTGGCTTGCTAACAGTAGTTATGGGCAATATTTGCATTTATACACACACATATCTTTCTAATGGGCCTATTAGCTATTTTTTGGGTTTCCAAAGAATTGTGAGTAGCATCTACCCAATTTCTCACACACAGAGACGCCCACTTTCTTATTTATATACTTTCTTGTTTCTGGTTGCTAACATGTTGAATTATGGTGGATAACTTATTGGAAGCTTCAGAGTCTTATGGAAGTCTTAGTGGAAGAAAAAAATGCAGTTTTCAGCTCTGTTTCTGAGAAATTCTTTCTTTGCAAAGAAGAGTCTCACAGCACAACATCCTGGCAAGGTGATATAACTTGTTTGTTTCCTTTATTCTCAAAGTAAACAAATCTTACCTACCATCAGTGCCATCAAATCTATTCCTGCAACACTTTATGCCTTTTTGTAAATTAACAGCTCCTGATAATGTAGTAATTTTCACAGAGAATAAGAAAGGGCACTTAGAAACTAAAAAGATCATTTGACAAGTGGTATAAATAAAAAGGACATTTGACGATCTCATCATGTGTTACACGTGCAGTGCAGTATTTTTGTTTGGAAATGGAGGGTCCTGCTCAAAGTATCATTTACTCACTAAAGGATCATTATACATACACAGACCCAAGTCTCTGCTTAACTGTTTTATCTGGTTATGCACTTACTAGTGGAATCTCTTTCTGATTTATATTACCGGCAGTAATATCCATACATATAGGTCAATGTGGTTCAACCAAGAGTCAGATGTGTCCTGTGGGTTTTTTCTCTTCAAGCCACTGGAAACACAGAATTGGTATTCAGGCAGCAAATGTCTCTTCCTATGTTTGGAAGAACACAGAACTGGGGCCTGCCTCTGGGACCCATGGAAAAATGGGATATACTTCAAGGAATTACAAGTATGGTGCATGATGGTACCATCTGCTCTCAAAGTTCAGGAGAAGGGAGAGGGAAGGGAATATTCCAAGATTAACACATAGTTCCTGCAGCTGCTGAGGCTGGGCAGGATCACACTAAGTAATACCATGGACCTCCCAAAGATGAGACAGCAACACCATGAAACAAAAAATTTCAACATGAAAAGTCATCTTAGCTTTGTGTGGTGTTAATAACAAATAACTCCTTAAGTTATTATTTTATATGTATTAATTTATTACTATTTTAAAGTTTCCTGATTTTTTAACCCCCTCTTTGATTGCTCTTACCTAAAAACTGCAAAAGTTGTTAGAAGGCAGCATGGTAGAAGGAGAGCAAAAGTAGGATAGGGCTGTAGGGGTGTCCGAAACCATTTTAACTCTAATTTGGAAGCACTCTACACGCTAAGAAGCCTTTTGTCTCTGCCAATAGATTCCTAGTTTACAATCAATTATGTGTCTACATTGTGACTGCAAGCAGGACTTCTCCCCTGCTTCTTTTCTAAACGTAAGTTTTATGTTCTTCACTAGGGGAGTACCTGCACCCATGTTGCAAGTGCAGTGCTCTAAATTGTGCCTTGGTGTGTGACTTCAGCCTTTGTTCCATTAAATATTCAAATGGTTTTGGTACACCAAAGACCTCAAGTGCAAAATGCAAGACAAATTTTCAACAAAAATAAGGCTACAGC
>JBCJKH010022674.1:0-22879 GCA_039877255.1 Loriculus beryllinus
AACACATGGCGGTGTTTGCTGCAATCAGGGGACAGCACCTTTGTGTGCCTGACCCCTAGCACTGCTGTAGGAGAGGAGGAGAAACTTCAGAGGTAAGAGAGACTATTTATGCAAAAGCAGAGCAGCCCCTGGCTGGGCAGCACTGTAGTGCAGAGCCGCTGCAGTGCATTAGAACCATCCCTGCATTTCACAAGTGAGATAAACATGTATAAGTTCAGTTCATGCATAAGTTCAGTGGGTGCAACCACTCTGGAAAACTTTTAGTTAATCAGGTTATTACCATATTGCTTAGGACAGGTGGTTCTAGACCATGGCATTTATGGATGTTAATACCTCACGCCCCTCTTTCCCAGCAATCCTTTCCTGATAACGGGGCGGCAGCAGAGAGCCGAGCATCCTCTGGGGTCCCTGGATTGATGGCGAACTGCAGCACACAGGCTGGGAACATCTGAGCCAGGAAAACAAACACAGCCAATATATACCTTTCTCCAAGAAACGATTTTGTGGAAACCAAGTTTAAAGCAATAATATAAGCAATTATTTAGAGGCAGCGTGTATTTTTGTGTCCTTTCTCGGGTTAATGGCGTTGGATTTTTATATTATACAGCAGATTAGCATTTTCAGTGGTTTTTGTCAGTGAGGAAGTATTTAGACATTGATTTTATCTCACCAGTAAGGGAAACTACTCAAGATACTGCACTTTTCTATTTACACTAAATTTTAAGCTGTGAACACCTGCAATTGCTATGGCTCCTGTGTTTGTATGTAAACCCAACTAATGCTATATATTGTGTATGTCTTTTTTCTCCCTGTATTTACCTGACCCTAATTCTGTTTTCCTGCCACCTACACTTTCTACTCACAGCATCCTTAGAGATGTTGAAAGACCCTTTCTACCATGAGAATAGGTATAGTTATTAGTTCATAACAAAGTCCATGTTTCTAACCTCCTTGTAGTAATGAAGCCTTATACAGTCATTTTCTATACTGCATGAAATGGGCAAACAAACCCAAAACCCTCCATAGCTCGATGCACTGGGAATGTCAATATTCAGAAGCATTGGCTTTTTCTATAAAAATCTTTATTGGTCTTGAATGGAAACAAAAGAGCATTACCCTGCTGGACCCTTTTTAATGGTTATTTTACCTCATTCAGTCTGATTGAAGATATTGAGAAATTTCTCACCATATACCAAAATACCTTTCCTGAAGATTAAAACAAATTGTATTTTGTTTAATATTGGTTGGTTTGGGCTGATGATTGGGGGTGGGATAGGGAACAGACAAGAATCACATGTCATGTGTCTGTCTTTATATCTCTCAGTAAAACACAGCCATGGTCAGATCTGGCCAACAACAGTCAGCATCAATCCCTTCTGGACCTTACCCTACTTCTTTGCACATTATCTGAAACCTCACCAAAGATTTGTGATGATAGTTAAACATGAAATTGGACATCATTTGTGCTATTCCCCCTTTCAGCAATTTTACCCCACTAGAGTTGGAAACTTAGACCAAGAGAGGAAGGACAAAAGGTGGAAACATTGGCTTTCCTGGCTAGGAACTGTTACCATCTTAGTTATCAATCTGAGTTGCCCTAACAGCTAAGGGAGCCTGATGTTCTTAAGTCACTTTGGCTTTCTGACCACTAAACAGTCATTTAACAAGATACCATCATCTTAGTCTAGGAATCAGCTTGGTTTGCCAGATCCTATGGAAAGATTCCTCTCACAGCCACTCACAGAGATTTCTGATCCTGATATGCTCTGCCCTTGTCCATTTTCCTAACACTACTGGAGACCAAACTGAGCCACCAAAGATCAAGATGAGCTACCAAAGAATCTGTCCCAACAAATAAATTTGCATGAAATTATATTCTTGCTAATGAAATACCAGTATCAACTATTTATTTGTCTCCTAGTTGTAAGGACACATCTTTTTACTCCTGGGTTTGTTTTTTTTTTTCATTACAGAAACAGGCAGCACAATTTAGATCCTGCATTATCTCAATGCCAAAAAGTATCATCTTTTCCTAAATAAAAGCATGCCATATTGCAGTCAACCTAAGTCATAACTCAACACAATCATGTCATAATATAATATTATACAATGAGATTGTATCTGTTGTTATTGAGGGTCATTGAATTCCGTCTGTCAGTGTTATGTTATTGAATAGGTTCAAGAAATAGTTTGTGCTGATTATCAAAAAGTATGTTTAGAAGCTGTCACTATGTTGATGTCCTTCAGGGTTGCATTTGAATTATGCAGATAAACAGGATCAAGCAGTGTAATGTAGTGAAGTACAATTCCTGAGAGAAACCACAGACTAAAGTTTATATGAAAATCTGGGATGGGGGCTGGGAGGTGAGTGGGTGTTGTGGGAGGAGAGGGGAAGGAAAGTGAAGTCTTTGCACATGCTGGCTGTGTTTTAAATGTAAAATAACTAAAGCACATTTAGATTTCCTTCTGGTGAGCATACATTATAACCCCAAATGAAAAACAATGGCCAAAAAAGAAAAGCTTCATTATCCATTGTGAAAAGTTACACATAAGCAAGAATAATGTTTTTCAGGTGTATTAATTTGATTTTCAAAAATGTTCAAAAAAATTATTCAAACCCATCAGGTCAACATGGCAAAGGAAAACATAATTTTAGGGCAAAATTAATGTCAGGGTAAACTGTCATCTACAATTTTTAATTATCCAATAAAAAAATTCCTAACACTGAGTAAGAATGTAAACCACATCATATTTTTAGCTAACTACCTAAATTTGCCATTTTAATACACAATTTAAAATTCATTGCATCTTGGTTAATTAAATAAATTATCCATTTGGAAAAAAGACAATTCAGTGTGCCTACTGGAGCTGAACACAAAAGTGCCAGTTGCAATTGTATATTTTGTTTAATTTGAATAACGTTTTGTTTTCATATATTTTCTATTAAGAATATTTTAGTCATGTTCCTATGACTGCATTCACTTTTCGTGGGTAATTTTTAAGTAACAAGATAATGAACACTAAGGAAACACGTATTGTGTGCAAATTTATTCTCTTGGCTGCTTGGCTTAGATAATAAGAAAAAGCACGAGCTCTCCCACTACGTTTCTAGTCAAGACACTGCACTTTAGTTAATCACTCAGTTTTAATGTTGCTGGTAAGAGATATCACCATCTTCTTCAGCAGAATTTGGCAAAAATCTTTCTAATGCTGTTTTCTAATGGTAACTGTTTTCCCAAGAAAATTGCTCAGAGAAATAAAAAAGGAAAATAAATAATTCAATCATCTTCAGGTTCTGCATAATCAAGAATAGATCTTGTTTAGGTTACATGATCATAGTCTCTATCTGGATATTCATATTTACTTATGCAGAACACAAATCAATTCAAGTGCACATACTAATAGTTCCCAAGATAAGTCTGAATCTAAATATGTTTTGTATAGTAGAGACACTGAGGATAGAATGGAATTAGAGGGCAAAATGCCTTGAAGCTTTCTGGTGATACTCACGTGATTCCTCTTTCCTCCTCACAAAACCACATTTCATCTACCTATTAATAGTCTAGATAAGAGGTTATTTGAAATAGTTATGAAAACACAGCGTTGGTCAATCTGAAAACTGGATATTTTTAATAACTCCTGAACAGTCACAGAACAAGTACCAAAATGGGTGCTTTCACATAGACAATAAAAATTATATTCTACCTGACTTTCTAAACATGCAACTTGAAATAATATTTGAGGAAAAATAAACTTCCTCATAGACAACTGCAAAAGAGGAAAAACAGACTAAGAAATAGAAGTGAATTATTTGCTTTGATTGGTACACAAGGCGAGAAGTGGTCCCCATGGCATGCAGACTTTTTTACACAGCAATGTTTCCTGCTTGTTGATCTCATGGCCAAAATATCATCTTTATGTGATTTTTTTTTTTTTTTTTTAAATGAAATCCAGGTAATGTATTAGTTAAAAGGGTAAAAGCTACAAAACCTCTATGGAAAAGGAATCTAAATGGCCCAGTGTTATATTCCAGCAGCCAATTCATCACAACAGTACACTATTCATACCTGAGAATAACAGACATTATCATAGTGTGAGTTAACAGCGAAAGAGAGAAAAACTTTGCATTCTCTTTGTTGACTCAAAGGAGAATATTAAACTGAAAAGCTACGTTACATATGTAAGGTGGTAGCATAGCTCTTTGCTCTTAAGAGAGGATTTTTCTTCCCTTTCACACATCAAGAAAGTGTTTCAGCCTAATGCGTTAGATTCATTTGCTTTGTTGAGTCCAGCTAATGGGATGAAGATAAAGTGACTTCCAGGCAGAAAACCTTGTTAATCAAAAACAATTTGGGCCACTTGTACAAGTTGTTCTGACTTTCTGAGTAGGCACATCCATTTTTCACAGGAAACATACATGCATGCAACCAATAAATTACCACAGATTGTGTTTCATTCTTGGACAGCTACTCATAGACTGGTTTTATGTTTTTATCTCAGGTATCACTTATAGACAGATTTTCCCTCCTTGAACCAAAAGCCCCTTACCTTTTGGAAAGTCTTATTTCTATTTTTAAAGTTTATTTCCAAGATGTGTTATAAATGGATTCACTTCTTGATATATTTTACAGAAATCTGTGTAACTTGCCTAGTGGAAACAAGGTTCACATCCTGTAAAGAAGAAAACCTGAGGAAAATCACCTAAACCTGTCTTTAAAGCCAAATAATTTTACATGTTGTGGATGCTTGTGATACATTAATGATTTGTAACTTGACCATTTTAATACGTTACCGTGAGACAAGGCTGAGGACTGTGCCACTGCTGAGGCAGGCATGAGAACAGAATAGGTGGCCAATATGCATTTTGATCTCTTTGGAAATGTCATCTTTCCCACAAATTATTAAGGTTGTATGCTGCAGTAAAAGACACTCAGGAGGAGAGACTTTTAATATTAAAAAACCCAAGCAACAATAACTAATGAAGCATTCTAATGTCTGCAAGTGAGAAATAAATGTAAATTTACAAGAGGCAATTATTAAAAGTAAAAGCAGAAAAGTGTTGAAGGCAGTATCTTGCACTCGTGTAAAATGCATGAATTGATGAATTCTTCACAGAAGCAATTTTTCTTTTTGGTTTAATAAATCCTCTCTTACTGTTACAGCCCAAACACAGACATTAAGAATAGAAGCAGGCAATATTTCCTCTTTTACCTGTTTACATAGTCCTCTGCTTTGCTCTTACATGGTATTTACATTTAATTACAGGGTCAGAGTTAACACCTTATCATTGTATCTATTCAACTGCTAACACTTCACTTATGTTTAAACATGTTTTTCCTGGAATGATGCACCTAATAATACATTGGCATTAGGGCCAGCATCCTTGAACAGAATATTAAACACCAGCATCTCTGAAGCCCACCTTGTACTTGGTGCTGCTGGGTTCAAGGAGCAGGCTTTTCTTATAGCCTTAGATAAGTGTAGGGGAGGTCAGCAGGGAGCAGCACTCCGGCAAGGCCACCCTGGAGGCTGCAAGGGACAAAGGATGAGCACAGTCAATGCTCCAAAAGGAAGTCAGGAGAATAGGAAGCGTTAAGAGGACAACAGAAACTGCTCCAAACCACCAGTTTCTGAACTGCAGGAGACACAGATCAGCTACTTACTGTGTCTGATGCTTTTTTTGGTCCAGGATTTTTTGTTGTTCTTTTTAAACAAGAGTGCAATGCAGTTCTTGCTTTGCTGTGTAGCAAGAGCTCATACCTGTAGGTTTTCTGTCTGCAGTAGCTTATGGCACTAAACCTCTGTCCTCTTTTACATGCCACTGTCTTTATTTGCATTAATTTCTCCTTCTTTTTCTTTGGATGTAGAGAGGCTGCATTAAGGCAGGCCAGTGTACAACAACAGTAGATTTTACACCAAGCTTGCCTGTGCCCTCGTTTCTTTGCAAATTCAGACAAACCTGTTGTCAGATTGTCCATGTTCATCTAGAAACGCTTGAAGCTCTGTTTAGGCTGGGATTTAGATCTCCATCTGTTTATAGTTCCTTAATACTTGGCTAAAATCTCAACGCAAAACTAAAAACCTGCTTGAAGAGGGAGTAAAGTGAACAGAAAGTTTTGCACAGTTTCAAATTAATAAAATAACCTTCTAAAGTCCGCAGAAAGAAACACAGAACTGTCCTTAGGATTTCAAACTCCAGTGAACTTTGTCAGTGCTCTGCATCCCTAACAAGCCTTGCAATCAGACCAAGGGGCTTCTTTGTAGACGCTGTTGGGCTTTTTTGCACCACACATCTCTTTTTACTCCACTTACTTTTGTTTGCATGGCCCATGTATTTCTTTATCTGTGTTTTCAAATGCTATTACTCTCCCCTCAGTATTTCTGAAGAAAGTCTGAAACTCAGTAACTCAGTATTCCCGAGGCAACCCGCAATAACAACCAGCTCAGGACTGTAAAGGATACTGAGTCAGGAAAGGGATTTAACTACTACTGGGCAATTGCAAACAACAAGGGAAATATTATTTTTTAAAATTAAGATAAATACCTTCATGGTGTACAATTAAAATAATGTTCCTAGCTTACACAGACCTGAAAAAAGGCGATGATCAGATTTTCTCTCTTTAGGGATACGCTCCTGTTACCAGTACAGGAGCATTAATCAGACTGAGACTGCCTGTTGGAGTTGCACTTAAAAAATGGTCCCTTTGTCCCCACCTATCTGGAAGCCACTCTCCATCATGCCTGCTCAGGCTCCCAGAACCACCACTTCCCAGCTCCCTTTCAATGGCTGCTTCATCGTGGAGATATGAGGAATAGGATGCAACTTCTCCTTCTTTCCTTAACACTGGTAAGTTAGTTCTTAGCTCATCCCCAAACTACTGTGTATGCATCTGCAAACACCATCCACTGCACTTTGCCTGAGTGAGCTGCCTCTTGTATTCATATCTGCCTTGCCCAACACAATGTCTGATACAGGAACTTCTCTAAAGTAGCACAAGGCTTATAATAGGACAGGATTAGACCAGCTGAAGGAAAAAAAAACCCAACTCCAACAGATAAGGACAAACAGCTCCATTTCTGCGAGGAGCCAATATGGCATGCTGACCTCAGGCACGGAGGGATGTAAAGCTGGCACTGTGGGTTATGTGAACTCTCATTGAGAGTACACCAAGAACAGGTTTGTGGGTCAGTATTTTGGAGCAAAACAGCCATGGTATAGCCTGTCATACACCTGCACAGTTCTCATTTAGCAGGTGAGCCTCTGGATAGAAAAGAAAGTTAATAACTGGCACTGAAAGCAACAGTCCTGTCCTCTATTCTGCAGGGCATATTAGTTATATACACTAAGTAAGGCAATGAGAAAATAATGACACGCAATGTAGTTAAAAGTGAATGCCTTCATCCTTTTGTTGTTTATCAGTTAACAAAATGACATTATAGAGATGCTTTATGTATTTATTGAAAGGGTAGAAACATCTATTAAAACTCATTTTAGCTGTTGTTAGTGCCATCAGACATGTTCTCTTCTGCCATGAGCTGGAACAAGACTGTCAGCAAGCGATGAATGATATAGGCAAATGATTTTGCATTATTTGAGATACATGCAGAAATATAATCATACCCAAGGTCAAACATTAGAAAAAGGTTGGGCATTTGGGGCAATGAAAGCAATGCTGTCAGATATTGAAATCTCAGCAGGAGATTCAGCTCCATTAAAACTGAATACACAATTACTTTCAGCTTGGTACTTTCCATGCATGTATAACTAGTTTGTTCATCTTCATGCCCCCTGTGTTACTCAGAAAAGGTAAAGGTTGAACATTTTGAGGAATGGGTATGATACTCTTTTCATAGGAGTCTAAATAATTGATAAAATGACTATATAACATATATGCAACTAGTATATCACTTCAACAATTAATTGGCCTTGAAGAAGCTGACCTAAGAGATATAAATAATTGGCTCTGTCCAGGTATCTTTAAATTCTCCACAAGTATTTGGGTGACTTTATGTGAGTAGCCTTCCAGAAGATGCTCCTTTGGTGACCAGGAAAAGCAACACTCAGTATGCCTTCTGAGCAGTGCCATTGGAGTAGTGCGATGAAGAAACAGAACCAAAGAAACAAGAAGAAAAACTAATGAAAGATCATTTGGAAAATTAATTGTAATTGGATGCTTAAAATGGCAAAGAAGGATGATGAGAAAAGCCTATCTCAGAATAGGTGTTGCACAGGGAGAGCTGTGAGAAACTGTTGGAGTTACTGGTATAACTATTTGGCTTCACCAATTAATTGTACAGGTATAAGATAAACTCCATGTGCACTTGGCTACTTGCACTATGCTCTGCCTGTTAATGCACCTCTGGTACAGCACCTTAATCTCAGAAATGCCCAATCAACTTCAAACAACAAATACTTATGAAAAAGTCATCCTCTTAAGGAATGCTTCCTCCAAATCTTGGCTTTTTATCCAAGACAGTGAACTACCTCAAGTTATCATTCAGAGGCATTTCAGAGTCCAAAATCAGTGACAGCCCAGTATTTTGTGACCTCAGAATTAGGTTAAACGAATAAACCTTTTGATTTTGCCTTAGAAACTAAATAATTCTTGTCATGTTGGGAAGATATCACATTTTTATGTGTTTATTTCTGATATTTCAGCACTGGAATTAAAGGAGTAGCCTAATATAAAAGTTTCAAATTTTCCAAAAACCTAATAATTTTCAACTTTTGTTTCCCTGTTACCAATTTTAAGAAATTCCATGTGAGACTGAATTATGTGGTTATAAACTTTCTTGTATTGACAGTAGGCCCCACAAAACTTCTGTTTATCTATGTACTTGTTACCATCATTTCCTGATCCACCACTTACAAGTATACATGTAACACGCAATGCCAGAAACATGCAATTGCATTTACCATGTGCTTTTGACACATTATCATGCAGAGATCAGGCAAATTAATTTCTAACAGTACTCCCCAAATTTCTAATTCACACAGAATTTTTAAGATGCAAACATTATTAATAAATAATACATATTAATATTAAATTATTTTGTTATTTATCAGAGTTATAATAAATAAAAAATCTACGCTGTGCCGCTCAACTATTCCAGTCTGATGAGCAGGAAGATTCTTATTTACATTCCCAGCTGCAAATACCAAAGAAACGTTGGGAACATTGTTTTCCTTTCCCTACTTCACCACTGGCAGACAGGTTACACGTCACTTATTCACTTTGAAATTACCCAAAAACTTTGTGTGTAACCTAAAACATAAGTAGCAAAAGAAAACATGACACAAGGCTTTTTGAAATGACCTCCATCATTATTTTCTTGTTTTCCCATGCAAATAACACAATCCTGCCTTGCCAACATATATCACTCCGTATGCTTCCAGCAAAACTTACACCAGCTGTAGGAATGTGGTGTGCCACTTACTGGAATTAGAAATGTGCCAGGGCAGCACTGGTGATGTTACCTATACCCAAAGCCACAGCACAACGTGTTACAAAGATGTGACGATCCTGTATGCACCCAATGTCTGTTTTCCTAATATATTTGGTCTAAAACAAGTTGTTTGCCTCCCTGCAGTCTTTGTCTCTTATGATACTGACTACCCTCCTCCCCTCTCACATGGCGTCTAAGCAGACCAGAACCATTGCAGTTTCCTCATGCTTTAAAAGAGAAATAAAAGTAAAAGTTACTACCTGTCACAGCTCTGTGGTTAACTGCATGTTTCACATCAGCTTCCTCCAGGAAGCATCTCTGGGGTCATGGACCCAAAACATCATCTTTCCCTACGTCATTCTACCTGGGCATCATGGTGCGGAGGCTGACTTTCCCTTACAGCTCGTTGTAAACTGTCCTCCTCATACTGACCAAGCAACATCTTCTTATGAAACAAAAAATTAACCACAATACATAGTTCTGCTTCTTTAAAGGCAAAAATATATTTGTTTTGAGAACCATCACCTAAAAGAACAAACTGACTTGACTGTGTTACCCATACCATAAAAGATATACATTCACATTTCCCAATAACAGACAGTGTCTCCTGACCCAGCCCATACCCTTCTTTCTTTAAGCCAAAACAAGACAACTATTAAAATATTTAATTCTACTTGGCCAAAGCTTGCTGATTTACAGCAGTTACTTCCTTTCCTCTTCCCTGGGGAGTCCAGGGGCTCAAGTGATGTGCATCAATGCATGCTCATGTACGCGTGTACATGCGTGTCTGTATATGTGTGAAGAAGAAATCACCTAAACCACTAGTAATATTTTCCTATTTTAAATTTTATTTTTTACTGCTCCACACATTCATGGTGTCTAACACATCTCAATGGTCTTTGAAGTTTCCATGCTTTCAAAGTCTCGCATCTGTCGTGCTATCAGTACCCAGCCACAGATGAAAAGAATATAATTATGGATTTAGTGTAATCATTGATTTCTGTGCTCCAAACCATTCAAAGAAAGGTCACAAGTCCACATGGCTGCCCCTTAGGAAAAGGATTTGCATTTGACTATTTTATTTAGCAGAAGACACCCCCAATTAAATGTAGAGGCTTCTCTTCGGACTCTGCACCTGAGGCAACGTGAAGATGACGGATCAATCTTCCCCACGCCAACTGTGCCTTATTTGCGCCAAGCTGATGCTGCTCCCACCTGTTACAGGCAGTAGCATTGACTTTTTGCTCACCAGCCCCCTTTCATTTGCCAGGCAGCATCTCCCTTTGGAGAACTGCCACAGCAAGACGTGGAGGACGCGCATCTGAGGGGCTGCACTTTTGGGAATGTGGCAGGGTGCCAGAAGATTGTGCCTGAAGCAGGGGAGCTGCTGTCAAACCTTCAAGCGTTTGACTTAGTGCAGCTACTGGAGATCCACAGTGCAGATGTAAAGACATAATTTTGCCCACAGTGTTTGGATTAGCAGTAAATCTACTAATCCAACACAATATCCAAGGGGGCATGGCTAGATCTATGGGTTCATAAATTCACACCACTCCTTTTATTATTCTGGGCCCCAGATGGTTTCGAATGGGCACGGGCATAATGAGATCTTGGAAGACATTATTATATTCTTAGGTCAAAATTCTCAGTCCAATCTCTTTTATCAGGCTCAGAGCCTTTGTGTCCCTGAAGTGCTAATACTTTATGCTGATTGACTATGCAGCCTTCAGTGGGAGTTCACATTATTTTTGATACAATTATTATTGACAGTAAAAAATCCACCAAAAAAAAAAGAACCCCATTTGATATTACTTATGGTATTATACTGTCTGGAAAATACAATGCCTGAGACCTTCATTATAGTTATGTTTTCATAACAAAACAGATGAGAAGGGGGAAAAGGGCAGGATAAAAGTATTATTTTAGTAATGGGAAGACAAAGTATGAGCTTGATTATAAAGACTTGTGAGCTTTATAAATGCATCTTTGAACTGAACGAGGCTTGCCTTCATTTTTTTTCCTCTTTTTTTAAATAAATGGTTCTTTGAACCTTGCAGTTATAAGGAAGTGAAACAGAACAAACTTTGAAAAGTGTGCTTGTCTGAGTATCCTTACACCATATCTGGCTGAGAGTACAGGTGGCCAAGCACAGAAAGTTCCTGCCAATTTCTAAAGTTACACTTTTATCCACTAAACAAGCATCCTGATCCGGGTTACCAAATAGGGCACTCAACAGGAGCCTCAAAGTGCACATATTAAATATCACTTATTCCACAGCCTGGACCATCCAGCTTAGTAGAGCTTGATCTAATACTGTTTCACCCTTTTCCTGTGCACACTGGATTTCGGGTAATGAACCTTCCCAGGAGACTACTCTCAGAAAGTATCTTCTTGTACAAGAGTTAATGCACATGCTTCTATTTTAAAAAGCACATGTTCAGCACATTTCAATTTTGTGAAATGGAATATGGTTTAAGTTTGTTTCAATAAAAAAAAAAAGGGATTCTGCTGGAATGAGTTATGTCAAAGTGCAAAAGGTTTTATACACAATGAATAGATTTTTTTTTTTCCCCTCTTGAGGGCCAAAGAGGAGACATTAAATTAAATCTTTCTGCCACGAAAGCAGTTGCTGTTTTACACATAGAGAATCTACAAGGTGGCTTGTTATGAATTCCCCATCTTTGTATTTATTTTGGATTAGACTGATTTAATCTAAGAGTCACATCAAGAAAGCCAGACCTTGTCTTTAATGAGAAACTTAATATGTATTCACAGTAAACACCTTAAATGTCAAAGATTAATGGACAGTATTCAAAGGCCATTATTATAGTAACTATGCTTGGCCAAAGAGCAGTAATTCTTTTAAAGGCACTCTTAAAAAAATGTTAAATAATAATAATAAAAAATTCATACAGTGCATCTTAATACAGAGAAAGGACAGCAACAAAAACGTACATAACCAATAGCTCCAAAATCAAACCTTGGCAACGACTATCAGCATGAAAAGAAGTATGAATTGTATGGATACAGTGCCAGGTACCAGTGAGCCCTATGAACAGAACAGATTTGTATTCAGCCTTCTTGTCTCCTGAACTAGTGTTTAAACCCACATTAGCATCAGCCCTGTTGAGCTCAGCTTTTGCCTGCTCTGTGCTGTCTTCCTTCAGGTTCTTCTCACCCAAAGAGACATCAGCCAGGTTCATACAACATATAGACATATCTACCTCCTAGGAGTAATTTCTTAGTGCATAATTTAAAATTTCTGCATAACAAAACTTATCAGATAATGTTATTCTTTGTATAAAAACTCCTAATCTTCTATCTTATTAACAGAAGCCTCTTCCTTAGGTTTTTCAACGTACCCTCTCCTACAGTGCAGAGGGTGTGATGGGATAGGCAGCTCAATGTAGTAGGCCTGCAAGAGTGCTGAGATCATTTTTGCTTGAGCTCTTACTAGATTCCACTGATTAAAAATCTCAAGTATTTTTTCTACCCCACTCAGTAAGTCCCTGCACTCTGATCCATCTTGTGTCTAAACACATAAAAAACATCCTGTATTTCCATACAAACTTTATGCCTGCTATACCACAGTCTATTTGCAGATCTGTGGTGAGCACATACATTTTTCTTAACAGCATTTGAGGAAAACACATAGAGTGACTTCCTAAAGAACCTCACACATATTCCTGCATGATTGCTGTTCACTGAAACAGAAGGTGGAAAAGCTCTGGTGTGCCTGACTGAAGATCTGTCTTGATCTGGAAGGAATTGCTTCATACATCAGTCACAAAATCGAAGACTGTGACACTATGATGTTTATCAGAAAGAATAAAGCCTCTTCAAGCTGGCTCAATTTTTATTTGTAGTCATGGATATGTCTATCAATTTATAGATAATTTTATTTAATTGCATTTAGAATCAATTAAAGCAGTTCATTTGTATGGAATGACGAAGCAACCAAAAGCTACTGTTTACTCATTCCCTACACTGATAAACTTTCCCTTTGGCAGCAGGATTGAACTTTAAAAGGAAATTATAATAGTTATATTCGTGGATATTCTAAGGCACCATTTCACTTTTGTGAAATGGAATATGGTTTAAGTTTGTTTAGGCAACAAAATAATTCCTTTTTAAACAGATTGAAAGATACCAAATCCTCTGGTTTACGCAGGTCCAGTCTCAGTGACCAACTAACATAGTGCCATGCTATTTTACCTGGATGTGTAGAAACTGAAATTGAGCAAGTAAGATACTTTCTTTATACAAGCGTGTTACAGATCAGATTCACCTGAGGAAAATGAGTAATTAATGCATATTTATTTAATTTGCTGACTAACCTTTGTGTATTTGCTATTTCATTTCAGTTACATCTCTGCTCCAGTCTCAGCTGCCTATGGTTTAATAAAGAAAAATACAGCACAGATAACCTACAACTATGGAATGTCCAGAATTATCCTTAAATGATTCTTAGAGAGCAGGAAACGGTACAAATGTTAATTGGTTCTGACTTATTTTGCTCTGAAGTATACATCTCTTGTTTTGTCACCAGCTGATAATAAAAGGATATAGTTCTTCGGCAATGAATAGTGACAGCAGCGGAGTGGCATGAAACCATTGTTGTGTACACAGGACCTGGCTTTCTGCTATGTAATTCCACTGCAAATGAGATCTGTCTCTGCTGAAGTCAACAGCATTTTCACTGATGCACAATGTTGTACCTAGGAATAGATGAGGTCCATACACTGCACATGTAAATGAAGAAAGTGTCAGCCCTAAAAGTCTGCTATTGATACCCACCAGCCAAAGCAGCCACTTAAAGGGTTGTGGCATTGATTATCTGTCGGGTACACGTTCCAGCTCTCGACTCAAATTTTTCAGATAACAGCAGAAACGAACAAGCTTTTCATCTGAAGCATGCCAAGTAGTTAAAAAAAAAAAAAGGGGAAAGGATAATAATTCTTCAGTGAGGCACAGTTTTGCCACCTTGTGTTTATGGGATTTTTCAATCTTCCTACAAAACATTCGCCAGCCAAAGACTGACAATATTTAGAAACAGCCAGGATCAGCCTCCTAAAAGTTATTACCTTTGCCTTGTCCTTTGGAAAGAGCTATCTGGCTACTACTCTGAAAGAAGTTGAGAAAAGCATTCATTGATCACAAATGAGAAGTTTGTGAAAGCCACAAAGTTGCAAAAGCAAGCAAACAAAAAAAAACCAACTTTACTACTGCACTTCAGTGTCTGGATTCAAGTAACAAATGTACTTGTTGACATAGAATATGTAAAGGTGCTAAGGAGAGGTACAGTATGTTCGACATTAAATAGTACATTAAAAACATGCTAGCAAAAATTCTCCTAATAACCTTAAAATAGCCTGTTAGCAGTTGTCTTTGTCTTCTCAAGTCAAAAATCTGCTTTTTTGTCCTTGGCTGTATTTGCCTTGGTTTGCATTTTAGAAGAAAATAATCCAGAAATTACAGTCCTTCACCCCTCTACATTTTTTTCTCCCAGCAAAATCTAGCTGTTCAGGTATCTTGGAGCCACAGGAAAATGTCAGAAGCCTAAGCAATACTTACTCTGCTGTCTTGTGCTTGGGGATCAGCCAAATCGTGTGTCCCTCAAGATAAAAGCGTGAATGGGGAGGTCATCCCCTGTGCTTGCACCCAGTTGCTGAACTATTTTGAATTGCTGAGGATGAGCTACTTAATTTAACGATGTTATAATAGGATGAGCTCAGATCCATGCCTACTGCATCTGCTTTCCAAGGAGTCAGAAATGAAAGTAACAAGACTCTGTTTTTCTTGTATTTAATATCTTGGGCCACATCCTTTTGTTCAGTTCAGATCACAGAGATTATAGAATTCTCTTTCTCCTCCCAAAAAATTTGAATCTTATTCTCACTGTGATATTGTTAAAATTGCTTTCTGGCCTCTTTTCAAAAGGTGGTTGCTGAATGATACACACTGAATGCTAAATAAAGTGGAACTTTAAATACCTTGTGCTCAATGCTTGTTCCATTCAGATTTGGAGTGTGATAATTCTGCACATTCAGAAGGCAAAAGAAAATTCTATTAATTAGTAGGTGAGTATATAAAGTCAATCCTATTGTAACCTTCAAAAAAGCTGCTGATTTGGAAGAAGAAGTTTTGCTGGGTGCTCCTGGCACTACGAAAAGAAAGTAACACATAAACAGAAGGTGTGATAAAGGACAGTACAAGAAATCACTGCATTTCCGTTTCTAGGATCTATTGTTACATAACGTGAGAAACGGATGGATACTATCAACCCAAACACTAAGATTATGCAAAACTAGCTGATGTAGCTTGAAGCAAAGCAACAGAATGAGAGACGCCTAAAGCAGAGCCCAAAAGGAAAGTATTAGAAAACATGTATTTTCCAATAAAGCAGATGAATAAAACAATTGATAATTGAGATAAATTTGAATCTGGATTTTCTCATGAGAATTGTCATTCTGCTCACAGCACTGAGGACGGGTGGATAACAGTGTGGCTGGGTTTTGTTGTTGCTTTTGTTATGTTGTTTTTTTTTCCTTGGGGAGGGGTGTTTTCTGGTTTTATGTTTTTGGGTTTGTTTTTAATTTAAAGATTCCATCAGACGTGACTTTCCTTAATTATTTTTTTTTTCAGGATTCCACATTTTGGTTATTCTTGCTTTAGTCACAAACTGCTCATGCAAGGGAGGAAAGTAGCTCAAAACTGCTTTTCAACCTGAACAGCTAAAAATAATTTAACAATCTTCAGCAGAATCTGGAGTTCTGAAATGATCTTATTTACAAGAGCTATTCCCCTCCACAGCAAAAGACCACCGAGATGCAGCTATCCTAAAGTTCTTGTCCCAGCATTTTGCCTAAGGCACTGAGAAAACTTTAGGCATCTTCCTCTGGCCAAATTTTGCCCCAAAAGTTCAGGCTTCTGTATCTTCAAAATTATCTGCATTACCAAAATTGGACAAAATTCTGGTGCTATCAAACTTACTGCTGATGTTTGTCAGGAGGACATCAAAGAAGTAAAGCACTTTTTTTTTTCTTATGCGCATGAACATAGTAAAGCTGCATTGATTGCACTGTAGCACTGCACTACATGGGTCATGATTGTAGCATAACTCTTCTATGCTACATGACAATCTAAGTATTTCACCATTTCTATTTTACCATGAGATATCCAGGTCCATGTTTCAAATCCTGTTCATATACTGCTACAAGACAAACTAAGTAAATACCTACACCCAACTCCCAAAAGTGACTTAACATCCAGACATCAAGGATTTGCTGAGAGTAGTTAATGTATGGACAGTTCAGCCACTATGTATTTTTGGCTGCTTTGTCTCCAAAATGAATAGAACAACTTAAAGCTCTACAGTGACAACAACCTACCTACCTTGAAACCAAAGACCTAATCACTGAGATACAGCAGTTCTTGTGTCTTAATCTATTACTGACATATACATATATATATGACTTGTAAAATTTACTGAGTAGCTAAACGCAATTCATTTGTGTATAAAGAAAGTAATTTTGTTCTGAAAGTTTACTGCAAGTGCATCATTACTTTGGAAGCATTTTTGTTTTATTTTATTTTTTTACTTGCTAAAAGACTAAGCATTATCTACTAATAACATGAAGATGCAGAAAAGAAAAGGTCAATTTAATTGGAACTACTATTTCCTGGGGTTTAAAAGGAAAATGTTGAAGCTAAGATGACATTGACAAATTGCTACTATTTATTTAAATTGTGTAATGCAATCTACCAGTAGTTCTATAATCTGCATGTTTGAAGCAGTTGACCCGTCCAACTAATGCAAACAAATTAGCCTCCCGGGTACTAACTATATCCTATAAGCCATTAAATATCGTAACCTAACATAATTTAATGCACAAACTCTCTAAGCTAAAGTGTTATAGTGAATATGTGTTATAAAAATTACAATATGTGAGGTCTAAGCACGGTGGAGCCCAAGTCAGTAAATTTGTCTGTTCTGCCATTCAGGCCAAATGAGCACAATGGCAGCACGGCTTGGATTTCACAGTGCCGAGACTCTGCCCAGCAGATCTCTTCATTGCCCCGTGATTGATTTCCTCTAAAGTCCAGCAGTGGTTTAAATGTTTTAGTTCAATGGTTCCTACCACTAATATATTGTACAAATTTCATTTCAATAAGTAAATTGGTCCTGTGAAAGTGTTTGCGTACTAAATATATTCTAAGAAAATTAAGGCTCTATTACGCCCATTATACACAGCTTAGAAACAACTCCGTATTTCTCACTGATTCGTAGAAATGCCAATCCTGAGACATCACAATTCATGCAAATAAACTCACCTGAAAGGAATGAGGCTGTTTGCCTGGGTAAAATATGAACAATACCTGGTATAATTAGCAAAGTAGTAATTCCCACAGGAATCAAATTCTGATGTTTTGTGAACAGGGAAAATTGACTTGCTCTCCATTATGAGAAATATCCCAACAGAAAAGTACATAATTATTATTTTATCATACTGAGAGGTTTGCTCTCAAATTGACTCATGAGTAATGTCAACTATGCAGGAGCAAGATCCATGGAACAGGGCTGAGGGCTACTGTGTCTTCCCCTGGATTTCAGTTGCCTTTGGATCGGTCCTTAAAAGATAGTTTAGTCAATAGAGTTTCATAAAAGCCAGGAGATACATAAAGGTAACACGGAATGATTAAATCAATCAGGAAAGTAATAGTTCTATAACCAAAGGAAAGTCAATAGTTATATATCACTGACTGGCTATAAAGTCATTAAAGGAGCTTATGGGACCTTAGTATAAACTTAATTGCTAAGAAAAATCTTCTGGTTACAGTAAATATATATATATATATATATTTACTAACTTTTCTGGAAGGTAATCAAGCAATAACAACAAAAATAACCCCACAAAACTGAATCCCCTCAAATTATCTAACCGTGTGGAAGAAGATTTTTCCAAGCCATTACTAAATTTCCTTTTTTATAATCTATGTTTTAAGTGGGGAGAAAAGATCTTATAAATTAATACTTTTTATAAGAACTGAGCTGAATTAGAGTTTTTCACAATTAAAAGAAATAGGTAATATCAAGTACCACCTATAGAAACAAAAATTAGAAGAAAAATACAGATTCTTCAGAAATCTGGGAAATCTTGTTGCCAGAATACAGATATTTATAGTTTCACGTGTCTGGTTGTAAAAAGCATAATGGATTTGCAGAGCTATCTGAAGAGATTTAATTTCAATGAACGCAACAGGCAGAGCGATGGAGCAGAGAAAAATGCTCTGATTCAGAGTATATGACCTTTCTGGGTAGAGTCATCAACAACTGCACAAGATCTTACATATAGAAATACAGAAAATAATCTTCTTTCATTTTAAATGTCCTTGATCAATAAATTACAAAACCAAAGAGATGTAACCGAATCTGATCACAAGATCTGGATCTCTGCCTCCCGCTGCAGGAACTGACAAGGTGTGATGATTTTACCTATCAGAGGTGGTTGTTTTTTTCCCTGCAAAATTATCATGTATTTTCCTTTCTCTGAGGAATAATTAAGTGACTCATAGATGAGATCTAGAAAATTGATACTTGTCAGAGGTAAAAACAATGATCAGTGGAAGAGGTAAGTTTACTGTAGGATTGTGATTTTAGTTTTTTCAAGTTCCTCTCCAAGTTTGGAACTATTCTGGTTCTTAACAATCATCTTATTGTAAGCTGATAAATATTAATTTTCCCTGGCTTAAAAGCTTTTAAGCTGAAATTTCATTGCAAGCTGATTTGAAATGTAAGTTGTTCAACATTTCCTGAATTCTGTTTCAAAAGTATATGCTCTTTAATATGATCAATACTGGCTTGTAGTTGCGTTTTCCCTTTCTATAGTGTACTGTAATGCCTTGGACCTGCATTAAACATAAAATTTATGATCCACATTACTTTTCAGGTTAGTTCAACTTAAAGTTAGGATTCAGAGAAACATTTACGGAGAAACAAATCTGCATTAACATGAATGATAACATACGAGGTATTTTAAATGAACAGTAATTAAAATTTAGTAGAACGATAATATGGTAATTAAATACCAATTGTTTGCGCAGGACCACTTATTGAGTTTAATAAGTATGTAAAAGATATTAATCTAGTTGTCATGCAATTACCTCATTGAGGGGGAGTGGGAATATGCGCATGTGTGTGGGAAGAACAAATCATGAAATACAAAATCCAGTTTCAAATCTGCATTAAGGTTATGACAGAACTAAATATATATTTAAATATATATTTAAAAATAAATCACTCTTTCCTCATCTCAAGCTATTGGGATATTCAGGTAGATACAATGAAGTGACCTGTGGGCATAAAAAGGGCTGTTGTAGTAGAGGGCCAAGGAGGGGACATGTACAAGAAGCATCCAGTGAAAACCGAGGTCAACTGCAATAAACCATGGCAAAATACAACACTCTAAATGTTAAATTTTTAAAGAACATCTGGGCACTTATTATATCACCTGTGTAGGTGATGCCTCCAGGTAGCTAGGTTTCAACCACCATACTTAACAGATATCATTTAGTGCTCTGAAGAATTATTTGCATTACTTGGGCTACCATTGCATTAAGTACCCAATACACACGGAAGGAATCTTTGTGCATTTCTATGGGATTTGCACATTCATGACGTTTTTTGCAAGGTTATTGTGACAACTGTACTCATCAACTTTACCCTCCCCCCTTAAATAAAAACAGGCACTTTTTGCCTATGTATCATAATTTCAACCTGCCAGGTTTTGAAAACAGGAGATGGGATGGTCTTCACATTTTTCTTATAAATTATCCATCCTTTCTGCAACAACTTTGGAAGCAGTGCCAATTTTTTTTTATAGCTCCGAGCAGTGATAAAATATTAACCATACCATACATACATTTTTTTCACAGTCCTGTGTAGAAAAGGGCAATATTTTTATGTTCCTGTGTTTACATAGGCATTAGAAGCAGAGAAAGGTGGTAGGAAACTTGAGTTAACTTCCCTGTCCACTGAGGGGGATGGAGTTCACCTATGTTATTCCCAGCAGGACTTTTACAAGCCTGTTCACAAAAACACACTGAAAATAGGATCTCTCACTTTTCTAGTAGGGCTGTCTTAATGTTTAACTAGCCTTTTTATTCAAAATCTTTGCAGCAAAGCAAGCTAATTTCTTCTTTTCCTAAGCCCAACAGAGAGAAGGAGGTATTGACTTTTCTGCCGAGCAAACCCAGCTCATTCAGCCATGTCTCCGACCTACTCTTTCTGCATCTTTCATCATTTCTGGTCCTCTTCAGAGCTCCAATTCCTGCACTGCATCCTTAAAGAACAGTGTTTATAAATGGATGCTGCCAAGCCCACAGCAGCACCAAGAGCTTGCCCTGCTCCCAGGCTTCAGAAAAACAGGAGAGGCATCTCGGAAAAATGTTTTAAGCACAAACAGAAATGAAAAAGAGGATTAGCTTCAACATAAATTACAGGGGACAGTGCCTTCTCCATCACCTTCTAAGCACTGCTTTATGAAAATTCCAGGCTTTAGGAGCAGAAATGTTTTCTTCCTCAAATACAAATGAGTAGACAAGCAGAAAGCTTAATATGTAGAGGGAAGGAAAGAGAAGATGACTGAGGTTAATATCAGGGTTTGCAGGAGCCATGTAAAGAAAATAGAGCCAAGTCAGTGTTGAGAACCCCCACTTCCCCAGCACTGTGCCTCTTTCAGTGGTACTACAGCAGGGCAGCTCCACTGATCCTCCCAAGGGAGATTTCTCTCAGCCTCTATTTTTTTTCTCCCAGCCATCCCTGCAGCCACATTTCAGCACATTCTGAGTTGCTTTAATTAATTAAAAGGAGAGAATAATTAATGTTGCAACTCTTATTCTAGTTTAAGCTATCAGAGAGAGGGGAGGAAGAGAGGTGGGGAAGAGAGGTGGGGAGCAGATGCACCTGAAATCGTGGCTTTTAGTGATGCAAACCTGCTGCAAACCCAGTAAAGAGGTAAATCCAAACAAGTTTATCGTTGTTCTGCATCCCCACAAAGCAGCTGCAGGATACTGGTGAGTCCAACCCACAGCAACAGCAGAGATGGAAACCTTTCTCGCAGAGAAAATACTCTAAGTATTAGTAGCTTCTGTAGCACCATAGGCTCAAATATGTTGATGGGTCACAAAATTTTTGCAGATCACACCGCTAGATATTGGGAAGACATGCATACCATATGTGCATCCTTATTTTCTTTCAAAATGATCAGTTGTTGAAAGGAAAAAATAAAGAGTTGTGTTTCGGAGAGAAAAAGCAATATGCACTGAAGCTCAAAAACAGGCTCACGTTTGAAGTGTCACTTTTCGTTTTTATCACCATTTTATCACCACTAAGGGAAAATGCTCTGCAGCATACAGAGTGCTGCCTTATTCAATAACATGTTAGAAGCAGACTTTTTAGTGTGGAGATAGAAACAAACAAGGGGAAAAGTAAAGGGAGATGATTAAATGGACTGAAAATCCAGGCTGACACGCTAGTACCCGTTGAACAAAACGGGTCAGCAGAGAGGTACAAGAGCATGAATGAGAGCTTAAACTCCCACTTCTATAATACAACGTTGGTTTATGTCATTGCATCACCTTGATTTCATGTCTGTATCCTGCAGACTGCGGAATACATTCCCAATCCCCAATTAGAAGTCTGTAGATTAACGTTTCCACAACTGCAGGCTCATTCAGCAGTCCAAACAGGCTCTGCCAGCATCATCACCATCTCTGGGGCTGCATAAAAGCACGTTGTTGACTTAGACCACTGGGCCAATTCTCTGAAATGATTTCTTAGATGTTACGCTTTTATATCGCTAAATCTACTTAAAGTTTTTTTTCATTTGAAGATCACTGACCTGGTGCAAGAAAATATTTTCTCTCCATAGGAGGCAGACCTCTTCCCTTCCTGTGACTTTCAAACCACCGAAACTTTGAAGAATTACTGTACATCTTTTCCCACTCTCTAGAGCACCCAGTTCCTTACGCAGGCAGACCCCCTGATGTTTTAGAAATATAAATAAACACTATACACATTAAAATTCTCAATTTACATTTATACCTGTGTGCTTTTTACAGATTTCTCTCCCAGCCCATTAAAAGTATTTATTTTTGTCAGCCTCTCTAAGCAACATTCTTAGGTGACAGGATTAAAATGAACAAAAAAAGACTTTTATCCTTGATTCTGCTGTTCCCCTTAGCATTGCATTCGTGTGAAGATCTCGCACACTTCTGTCAAATAAAGGTTCATTTCAGGCTTGCCAGAGAATATCAGAAAGGTGACTTTCGGAGTGGTCTGACCTGTACTTAGCCACAGTATTCAACTTGGAAGAGCTTTTACATCATTATGCTGATATTTAGGACTCCAATAGTATAGGGCCTGATGCTC
>JBCJKH010022684.1:0-12780 GCA_039877255.1 Loriculus beryllinus
GTCTTCTATCCAAACCTTTGTGGTTCAAGCTCCACCATGGGAACATCCTTGCAAGGAGGGATGCTTGGCAGGGGCTGCTGCTGTGCCCCATTGCACTGGCAGCAGCTGGTGGGAGCTGATCAGAGAGGAAAGGTGCTAAAGTGAGTTTGTAGCCATCAGTGTCAATAGGCTTTTTCTGTTGTAAAGGCAAAAAGGTTTTAACCCTCAATTTTCCTGACTTTCTGAGCAGCAGTGCTGTGTCTTTGTGTCAGCAGGCTGATACCTGGAACTATGATAGTTCATATTAAGGAGTGAAGACCCAGATGAAAATAGGACAGAAGTGATGTCCTAATTCCAGTGGTCCCTACCAGCCTCCTAGGACTGATTCATCAACTCCACCATCACATCAGTTTTGTGTAGGGCATTGTGGTAGTCAAATTATTCCTTTTATTTTAGAGGAAAAGAGCAGAGTTCTGTATCGTCACGCTGTACTGAAGAAATGTCTGTTTCCTAGTTGTGCTGAATGCAGGGTTGCTGAAACACTCCAAAGCCAGTATGGGCGCCATAACAGCAAATTCACCAGGGGCAATCAGGTAATGTAATCTGTAACAATAAAAGAGGCAAGATGTCTTGCTTTTCAGTGCACCAGATTACTTCCGAAAATACCTTGCTAATTGCTGTGTCTGGTAGTTTCAAGTACAGCTGTATTTGCACAGCGTAGTTTGAAATGACCCTTTGGCAGAGAGTAAGTGTGTTTCTAAACAGAAACACAGAATGCACAGTGGCCTGCCTTTCCGGCAAGTATTTGGTTAAGTGGCTGTTATTGGGAATGTGCCCTGCTCTGCTGTTGGCACTAAGGATTTGTCACCACAAGTTAGAGGACAAAATGGTTTGCTCTTTCCAAAGATGATGATGGAGCAGGGGGGAGCCATAGGCCTGTCCCTAGTGCTGGTTGCTGTGCAGTTTTATCCCACTGTCAGCCAAAATGGGGATTTTATTCCTGCTGTGTACATGAATCAGGGTATAAAACCTATGAATGTTATTGAACTTGATGCTGCAGTCATTGCGGTGTAACGGGACAGTTAACATAAATACAGGGTCTAGCTTCAGCTGCTCTGACCTTTGTCTATAGGGACTCTTGCAGCCCTGAGTTATTCAGGCAACTGCTGGCAAGATTCAAAGCTGAATTTATCTCAATATCATAAATCCATTGGAGCCTTTAAAGCACACAAGAGATGAGGTAACACCGGTCTTCAAATAGATAGGTCATGTCTGCTCTGCCAAGGAAACTAGGACTGGGGTTTGGAGATAGAGAGGCTGCGGTCAGTCTGCAGAAAGAGACATGGGCAGGTGGGTCAAGGTTTCTCAAACCATGGATCTGCTTTATGGGAACAGCCTGCAGTTAAATCAATGTGGAGAGTAGCGCTAGTGAAGGTGCCCTTACAAACCAGACCCAGAGGGAATAAAGTGCAATGAGAAAGCTCCAGCAACCTGGGAATTGCCATCAGGGATAAGTAACGACAGTTGTACCTCTCTTGCAAGAAAACTGGTTTTGAAGTAGCTGACCTAAAAGTAAACCAGAAACCACTGACACCAGCCATCCAAGTCTTCTGGGGTGCATTTGCTTCACATTCTGCACCTCGCTACCTGTTCATGTGTTCTGCTGGTGTACCGCTTCCAGGGCCGGATAATCTCCTGCCATGGCAGCCTAGCACCTGAGGGATGCGCTTGGCAGAGATCTGAGATCTTGTTATGTTCTGTTCTGTTTTGTTCTGTTTGGATAGCATGTTTGCTACCCAGCCCAGCTGAGGGCAGCGAGCCTGCGAGTGCACTGGTTCAGGGAGCCCTTTCCTGGTTGCCCCCTGAATAGATTAATATTTATGTAAAGCAGAAGAACATACGTGTATATCTATAGAAATATAAATTGTATAAACAATATACAATTATTCATATGCAGCAGAAGAACAAGTTCAGGAGAGCGTTATGTTTCCTTTCTCTTTTCATTTTTCCCTAAACTCATAGTGTCCTGGTTAGTACACCCAGGCAGGTTGCAGAAGAGTCACCTCCCCATTGGGTCTCTATGAGACAATTGACCTGGCATTTCCCATATTTTCATGGGAATACCTTGGTGGGTGCTGAGTGTCACAGCTTTACCATGGAAAACTTCAATTGCTGTACAGGCGCTTTAGGAGAAATGCCTGGAGTTTTGGGAAATAAAATGTCATTTCAGATGAGTAACTGCCTTTATCCAGCCTCTGATAAGTGGATATTTGACTCCTGGAGATGTATGTTATGCTCCCAGGTACAGCATTGTTTGCAGCACAGGGTCAGAGCTTTGTGTGTGTTCCTGATGCTGCAGCTGAGCTTCCAGTGGTGCTGGAAATGGATCTCTAAGAAAGGGGATGGAGCCTCTGCTGCTGCAGCTCTGGGGGGGAAAGGGAGAGAGGAGGCGGGCTCCAGGCTTTGCTTGCAAATGGTTCTTTACTCAGAATGGAAGCAATTAAGTGACAAAGGATGTCAGTTATCCTTTGCTAAACAGCATCAAGCTTTCTTCCCTTCAATTCTGTTCTGTGTTTGCCTGAAAACACAATGACAGTTAAATGAGCTTTGTTAAATCTTTCCTAAAACACACTCACTACCTGTGGAGAAGCAGAGGAGTTCAAATAAAGCCTGGTGCTTTCCCTGCAGACTTCATTGCAGAGACTCCTACAGATATCCAGGTCTGCAAATCTATGATTCCTGTGTGGAATTGCTCATTTTTGCACACAAATCCCTGCAAGCGGCTGTTTCAGTGAGAATCTTGCTGATCCTGAATTTTCTTCTATTCCATCTGAAGTTGTTTTCCTCAATCCAGTTCAATTCCAGGAAAAGCCCCGGCTGTAGGTGCTCATACGCTGACATGAATGGGTTATATCACAGGTGACTCACAGTCGCCTTTCCAATTTCAGTGGTTATTGTAATGCCGCTTGGATTTAGTTTGTACTAATGAAGTTTTAGCAGGTTTCAATTTGTGTTGGCATATTTCTATTACATTAACGTCTAAACTGAAATTGGAAAGTGTGGCTACAGCCTCCATGGTCCCTTCAATGTCTTGAAATATGTATTTAAAGTCACATTTATTGAGAAAACTGACAGAAAGCTTCTGTCTTTTCTCTCTGTTTTTCTTATTTATGTTCCAGGATTCCCATTTTATCTGGCTTTCCAGTCCCCAGTGCAGTGGAATTTTGCTGCTTAAAATAAGGCAATTGCTTCACAGGCCAACAAATGTGCTTCCAAACCAAGAAGACAAGTATTTGGCTTCTGTGCTTCACTATCCTGTGCTGATGCTGTGAGGAGGTGGGTTGTTTCTGCGTGGATCCTGGCAGTGTTGGTGTGCTCAATAACCAGACATCTCCACTGTGACTTATGGCACTTCAGAATAGCAAGTATTAACACAAACTTCAGTTTGTGCCACATAACTGAAGTGAAGCAATGCAGCTTTTTCTGCTGCTCCTTGTTTAACAAGGGCTATAATTTGTGCAGCGTCTGTTTGGTGTGGAAAGACAGTTTAATGGAGGCATATTTCCTCCCATTTATAAATCAAACCTTCCTAATAAACAATGAGCCAAATCACAGGGAGCTTAGGGTGATGCTTCATCTCTCATACGCTTTTTCTTTGCCTAGATAGTGGGTGCTTTGAGGCAGCAGCTATGTTATCCTGCCTCTCTCTTGCAGTCCAGACAGTGCTCAGTGGAGTGTTGTCTTTAATGTTTTACAGAGTATTATAAAAGAAGCATAGAAGTGGCTTGTAGAAAAAGAAATATCTCCTTTTACCTTTGCCTTTCATGGTTACTGTATTTTTAGTGTAGTTTGAGGCAGTGATCAGAATGCAGATGTCAAACTTGCACTGTGAAACCAGTTCATCCTGCAACCAGACTGCACCCTTGGTGTGTGGAGAGGGATGGAGTAGTATATGCCATAGACCTCCCTTTAGCCCTTGGTTTGGGTTTAAAACTCAGAATTAAAGCCCCGAGAACAAAATGCTCTTGTCCATTCAATGAGCTCACAGTAGAGATAAGCTGCTGCCACAAAGAGAGCCTGGACCAGTATTTCAGCCAGCTCTATTATGAGTGATTAAAGATCCCCATCACAAAATGGGAGCCCAAAATGGTGCAGAGTATGAATGAACAGGATTACGGTTATTATAATTATCCCTATCAAGGGTTGGGTTTTTCGGGGGTCAGGTTTTGGGTACTGCAAAACAAAGGGGCAGTCTCTGTCCCACCTTTGTCCCACCATTCATGAAGCCCAGCCTGGGTTGGCATCAACAAGGGCTTCAGTGATGACCTGACATGTGGGCACACTGATGCTTCTGGCATTTCTCTTTTCACTCCTATCTTATCTTCTATGACTCGGTATGGAGCCTTCGTTCTCTAATGTGGGAGTTGAGTGGCCTGGGCTCAGTCTGTGTGACCATTGCCACCTCCTGCTTTCTTGAGCTCACTTTTTTAGTTAAAATAGAGTCCTTGCTTCCACCTTGTCATTTTGTGAATCAGTTTTATACATGAGTGATATGAAAAGTGAAGCCAGTGATGAGAAGACAATGCCACAGGATCTATTTATAGGACAGTGCACTTTTATTGAAGCATGACCTTGTTTCCTGGTTGGGTTTCTTTCAGGTTTTTAAGCTTTTGGGGGCACTAACTATCCCTCTGCATGGGTATGAACAAGACCTAAGACAGTGGCACCCAAATCTTAGTGGAATCCTTAAGGAGTGATCACTCTTGCTAAAACACGGGCACTCATCAGCACCTAGCAGTTGCTGAGGGTGTTCAGAGAGATGTAAAATATTTGTGTTTGGACAACAGCATCAGCATCTTTCTGAAGAAGAGACTTGAGTGACCAGGGAAAAAGATGTGAAGTGCAAGCAGGGAGCCAGGAGGCAAGGCTATTCACATCCACACAGGTGACCCTGTTGGGTGATGTTTGCTATCTTGCCATGGTGTCCTGAAAAGAGAAGTGAGTCCAGAGCCAGAGAAACCATCATCCTGGCTTTGCATTTTCCAATCTGAAGTGATAACGACTGAAATACTGACTGCTCTAAATACACATTTGCCAAAAGCTCAAGGAAAATTCTCATGGCTACGGCACTGAGATAACAAGATACTTCCTTGAATTAGCTGCATGTTTGATATTGGCTCAAACTGCTGTGAGCACACCGTATACAGGGGTGTTGACACAGAAGCCTACTTGGCAGAAACTCCCAATATCACATTTGGACCTGGCTACTTTTGTGTTTGATCCATGCTACAAAAGCTGCAGCACATAATCTCACTGACCTGACAATCAAAAGGAAGCTAAGAACTGAAAAATAGCCACTTCAAGGGAATAAACTGAGTGCCATTAGCAGACTGTAGATGGGAGTTTGCATTGCACCTCCTTCTCCCTCTCCATGCTGTGCCTGAGTAATCTGCAAGAAATATGTCAAACTGATTTCTCAGCTTGTGGGTGGTTTTGGTGCACATGTGGATGGGGTTTTCTCTGCAGACAAACCATGCTAGAAATGGAGGATTTCAGACAAGGCTGAGATTATCAGTTGATATTGTTGCAACAGCTCAGCCAATTGAAAAACACAACAAAACACTGGCAACGAAACGCGCAAAAGGAGATTCTGATACCTTGCAAAACCTTTAGTGATCGAATCATGATAAAATAAAGATAAACCTGGTCCTGGAAATACTTGTGAAAAACATTTGGCGTTGATCCTATCAAAGCAATGACCCTGTGCCCTACCCACTAGGAGAAACCCCTTCCGACCTGCTGCTCTGATATGAGAAAGTGCGACGTTTGTCTGCTGTTTTCTTCAACTGAATTAAGCTAGTACTGGCTGAGGAGTTTACAAGAGCTAGTGAGAACTGAACACCATCTGGGATGCCGAAATCAGGGCCAAGTTATCAGATGTTCAGAAGTGCCAGTGTGGCTATTTGTGAAGGTGCTTGCGATGTCCCAAAGTTACTGCAATCATTTGGAAAGCTTGTTTGGTTACGAATCCAATCCTGAATCAGCTGAATCACAATTTACCAATTCAGAGGCAGTGTTGGTGTTTTCTAGACAAGGTGACTCAGTCGGTATGAGGAGCAGAGAGCTGTTCAAGGGGGGGAGCCTTGCCTCTCTATAAAATCAAATGAGGGGGAGAGTAACAGCTCATATTGGTAAATGGGACCATGCTTGAAAAGTTTCTATCAATCAGCTGTATTGAGAGTTGTTTCAAAGGCTGTGAATTACAGTGTTTGGGGAACTGGGCATTTTAGGGGCTGTAGTACCTATACTGATGGCTGAAGAGCCTGTCTGCATTTGGCCCTCTGCTGTACTTTGGTTTCTGGAGCTGGTCTGAAACGATGTTAGGGCATCAGAAAGGGAGCCTGCTACCTATTACTGCTGTAATCTCCTGTTTAAGACCTGCATGAAGCTTTGAAGCTGAGCCATATGAAGACATCACCATCCTGGGCTCATTCTGGTTTGAGACATCACAGAAGCAAATTAAATAAGGAGACAATATAAAAACTGCTCTACAAATTATCCCACAGGTATTATGAAGGCAAAGTGGTGCTGATAAAATGCACGGAGCAATTCCAAATCCATTAGCAGTAGATGTGCTTAGGAAGCCCCAAGGAAATTTGTGGGCAGGTGTCCATAAATTGATAAAAATGCATATTCCGAGCAATGGTCACAAAGCTGAGGCTGGAACAGTAATGGAGGAGCTGTGGAGGGCACTGACACTAAGTATTCTCCATAACTGCACATACAGAGAAGCAAAGCTGAAGCTGGGAAATCAGAATGAATGGCAATCTAACTTAGCAAGGAGAAGTGATTGCTTCACAGGGGCTTAGAGAAGAAATTAAGTCTGTTTAATGCAGAAATTAGGAAGAAACAGGAGAATCACTGGATATAATCAGGGGCTCAGTTTGACTCACAGCAAAATCAAAAGCGTTTCAGAAGTATAGCATCTTTGCCTTATCGAGCCTGTACTATGGAATAAGGTCTAAACAAATGAGGAAGCATATGGTGTTAGAGATGCAGCAACTGCTTGATCAGCTTCTTAGGGAGAAGGCTTGCAAATGATCCTATGGGCAATGTTAACTTCAAAGGAACGTGTTTGTAGGTAATTAGATTCAAGAGCAACAGAGGAGGGTAGGTGAATTTTGGAAAGGAGAACGAAAGATTACTGTGAGCAATGCTGTGTGAGGTTTTAATGCACAAAACACTCCTTCATCCATATGATCAAGCAGCTGAGGCTTGGAAGCTTGCCTAGAGGTGGGATTTGTATCACGAACACTGCTCAGAAAATTCTGTATGAGCTTGTTTCTGTTTGAGTAAAAAAGAAAGCAAAATAGGCATCTGCTGACATGTGAGCATAAAAATGTCACTCGCAGGATTTCAGATTCCATTTAAATGAATAAACGTGTTGTAGATTAAATAAACCAGCAGAGCATACCTATATGGGATACCAAGAAGTGCAGTTGCTAAAAAACCTTCCTTTTCCTTTCCTAACACAGCACAGCCATGTTTTTAACACACAGTTATGTTTTTAGCACATGACTTTGTCATGGTTTTAACTACAGTTCTGTAAACACAGCTGTTTGAATGGTTTATGCAGGCTTTTATCCCAGAAGGAAACCAAAACATCTATGTCTGAGCTGCATGGGAAGCTGTAAGAGTACAAATAAGGAGAAGAAATTTAATTGATTCACATGGGAGGAATGGGGCCATGTAAACTCCAGTCTCTCCATACTGTGAGAGTGAGAAAGGGATGCCCGTGAAGCAGAGACATCTCTTTGTATAATGCCTTCATGCCATTGGGAAGGGCTCATGTAACAGCAGTGTGGGCTCCAGGTCTATTGTAAGCTGCATTGGGGCTATTAGGTGAAGGACGTGGTTGAAGCTTTGCCTTTGGGGCAGACAAATAAGGTGTCAGTGATCACCCTGCAGGGCAGGTCAGTCTGGTGCATGATGTCCTCTCTACTTGATGCCATCTGCAATCACTGCAGAGCTCTTATGTAGTGTCACCTAATGCAGTATGGGGAGACTGCATTTGTAGCAAGACTATGGTGGTTTTGCTGATGGAGCATGCGAACAGGAGTTACTCCCTTCACAGTGTTAGTTATTAGATACATCTTCTTGTTATGCCAGTAAGTGTAATCTTACTACTACAAGACTGGGAAGTACAATTGGGTCTTTTATTCCCCCCTCTGTCCTGGGCCATGGCTGCAAATACTGAACCCAAACCTGCTGGGATAACTCAGGAGGTTCCCCTTGTAGATGTTCACACCTGCATGAGTTCTCTAGAAGTGTGTCAGGTCAGCCAGGCACTCAAAATGCTTCTTCACCTCCATTGACCAAGAGGCTCCAGATGACTCATTCACATGTGCACGTTTGGTCTGTGGACATCTGGAGTTAGGAGAGGTGCTGGAGTGAAGTGCTTTGTTTTTTTTTCTCTTCCCTCCCAATTCAGCTGTTGAAGACCAGGAAAAACTGAATAAATCCAACTCTTGGAGGGCTGTCCCTCTGGCAGGGCTTCTCAGGAGTGTGCCCTGCCATCAAACCCTGCAGATAATCCTCTTGCCATATCTGCTGCTGTTATCTCCATTAATGCAGAGAAGAGAAACAGGGCTGCTCCTTACTCCCTTTCTCTGGAAGACTTAGACCTCCAAGAGAGCTCATGCCCGGGCTTGTGCTTTATCCAGGCTGTGGAAGGGCAGAGATGGGCTGCAGCCTTCCTGGCATGCACAACAGCTTCAGTTAGGCATCATGTCATCTCTGTGCCTTTAGGGGCTCTTGTTCAGAAATCAGAGAGAAAATAGCCATCAATTTTTTATGGCAGTTCATAGTTAATTTACATGAGAAGTCTTCTTCCATTTCAGTGCATGGACAATGTTTTTTATGGTCGCTGTGCATGATGTCTCTTCCAATCCTTTTACATAAATAACTATCTGCTCAGGACTGAATATACTCATGAAAACCCAGTGACTTTCTTAGAGAAGTCTGAACCGCTTGAGAAGCCAAAGATGATGACCTATTCATGGTGAATTTAAAAACTTTACTTTAAAAACCTGCTGTATTTGAGAACCTTGTGCTCTGCTCTGAATGGAGTAGCTTTACCCTGAATTTGTTCTGGTATATCAACATTATAAAGTCCTGAACTAAGTAGCAGCAGCTGAACTGCCTCACCTGTCCAACACTGTAGTTACGTATCTTATACAAAATGCTTCTACAGAGAGAAACAGTGAAAAGTGTTTCCTGCTCATCTTTGCCGTTCCCCTGATGATTTCAAAGGCCCTAATGTGTCCCACCCATTTGTTCTCTCCAAGCATCACTGTGCTAATTGTTGTAGCTGTAACTTGGCTGGAAGCTGCATTGTGCCCTTGGTCACCTCAGTCATTCTCCTCTGTCCCCTGCCAGTTTCTGCTGTCTTCTTCTGAGGGGACTGCATGGAATATCAGACTGCACAGAATATTTAAACTAGGTCTATGGAGTGGCATAATACTTTTAGTCACAACAGAAAGAAATAGTAAATACTTTGCTCATAAAGGGACTCTTGACATGACCAATGCATAAATAAAATGTCCTTGTAATGAAATCCCAAAATGAATTTTCACACTAAACCTCTCCATTTGTGTTTCTTTGCCCTTCTGAAGTGTATTAGAACCTCTGAAGCTTTGTCTTTTCCTGGGTGCAACCGTTTTCCTCATTGCCTGTTCTCCCATTTCTCTCCAGCAATGTGCTTTACCCAGACTGTGCTTCTCCTTGGCATTTCAACGCACTACAATACACTACTCAAACCCTCCCTTGCAAGCATAATGACACTGTTCAAACTAATAATGTATATATAATGAAAGCTAACCACACCTTTCGGCTATTCTTATCTAAACTCTCCAATCAACTTGCCTTGTCAGGAGTTGAGGATGTACTAGTGTTTAAACACTTCTGAGTCACAGTGGTTTCTAGAGCTCACCTGCCTGTGGAGCAGGAAAGTGCCCAGGCTCACGTAATTCCTCATCCAAGGAGCTCTCCTATCAGCATTGCATGGCTGGAGATGGCTCTAGACAGACCTGCTTTTGCTTTTTTCCTCCCACTGTTCAAACACAAAGAAGTTTTCCATGTTTAATCGTTGGGTAGCTGTTTGAGTTATGAATGTCAATTAATACCAATCCAAACCCTGCTGTTGGAGGGTAGTAGAAGTCCCCTGTGGGTTTCCAATTGAGTCAATCATTCTCTCTCTGCAAAGTCTGTTTATGTTACAAAAAGACCCTGCTATTTTTAGGAGCATTTATTAACCCTAAGATATTGGCAGAGTGAAAGCCTGGTATCGACACACTTTTCCTCTCCCTTTCCTCCCTGCAGACAAGAGACCGTCACCTCCAGGGCACTGAAGTGTCCCTCATTTCAATTTAATTTGTTTCATTTGCAACCTTCAGCAAACCAAATCAAATTACTGTCATGGCAATTCTGAGCATGTGTCTCTGCACAGAGATTAATGCAGATGAATTTGTCCACCAACAAAGGTAATTCAGATTAACACCCCTGTGCAGTAGAGTCATCAGTGGTCTCCCACAGAGCCAAGAGACTGGCATCTTCCTGCAAATTAGGGAAATAAAAAAACCTAGGGTGAGATCAATGTTACTTAACCTCATTTCAGGCTGGATGTAAGGAAAAAGTCTTTGATAGTGTGGATAATGAATTGCCCCGAGACGTGGTGGATGCTCCATTCCTGGTGACATTTAAGGCTGGGCTGTGGTTTTGGGCAACCTGATTGCATTGAAAATGTCCCTGCTTATTGCAGGGTGGCCGGACTTGATGATCTTTAAAAGCTCCCTCCAACTCAAACTATTTTATGGTCCTATGATAAATCCCCTTTCCTGTCCATGCAGTGAAGTGAAGCAAAGCGCAGCTGGACTCCTCTGGACAGGAGCATTAGCAAGCACTCTGGAGCACAGACTTGAGGGCAGCTAGTTCCTGATGGGTATTTGGCACCACATGAGATGCTTCTGCCTTCTTAAGATGGGTCAATAATGTGCAGGAATTCATTACATCAGTTCTGTAATGTAGTGACCAGTGGCAGCTACAATACGTACTGAGCTAGCTGTGCTCCAGAAAAATGCCTCAAATAATTATGAAGTGATGCAATATGGAATAGAGTTAATTTTCTTCTTAGTAGCTGGTACAGTGCTGTGTTTTGGCTTTAGTCTGAGCCACAGAGCAAATGGCTGTGTAGTACTTAGTTGCCAGGTAAGCTTAGACCATTACAGGAAGTCAGCACTGTGAAAGGCAGACACTCTGGAATGTGGGAGCTGATTGAGGTTCACCCACAATAATATGGAATGACTTCCTGAAAACTGAGTTTCCAACTTTTGTATTATTTGAATCAGTTTTCCAAACTCATCTCTGTGGCATCACCTGCTGAAATCTGGTGGGTCACACTCAGCTTCCCTAACGTGCTGTATCACAAGCAAAATTGGAACTCCATTAGCACAGGCATGTAGAGCCATTAGAGATACCAGGGAGCTCGGACACTCACAAGGTTTGGCAAATACACCATAGGATCCATAGGACCCATAGGACACCCACAGAGCAGTGAAGGAGACCAAGAGGAATGTCCTGAAGCACTGATTGCTCCTTTGAGGCAGAAATGCTGCCTTTGTATCCTTATATGTGATCCTGGATCAGAGCACTGTTGCTATAGTTGGCATAAGATAAACATCAGGAACATGGCTGGGAGCAGAAGAGGACATTGGTAAAGGGGAGTGATACCTCTATCCTTTTAAGAGCACTGAGCTGTTAAATTGATTCAGATTGCTGAAAACCCACCAATGACAAATGATTAAAAGCTAGGTGGTATGAATATGTCTCTATGTGTTTTCCTCAGCACCTAGAGCGTCTGAGCTGACTAGCCAAGTGCTTAAACAGCCATAAACCCTAAAAATAATCAAATAAGAAAATTTTAGCAAGTGTTGATGGCCTTTATTGTGTCCCTCTGACACAGCCTCTTTTTAGCTGAGATGAAAGAAGTTTCTGTTTGGAGAGACCCGAATTAACCTTCATGAAGTAAGATACTTATCTTGCCAAGACATCTGGCTTTTCTTTCCTTCCCCACTTGCTCCTCAACACAACTCCTTGGCAACTCTTGAACATGAATTGCCAAGCTACTGAACCGAGCAGCAAAATGCATATGCAATGTACTGCACAGTGAACCAGGTCTCCTCTTTTGTGCTAATTGTATTGATTGCAGCATTTTGCTTGACCTTTTGTGTGAATGATAGTTTTTAATACATGAAAGAGGTTTACTTTTGCAGAACTGGAGAGCACAGTGAAGCATATATATATATTTTAGAAGAGAGATCAAATGATCAGCTAGTTAATAGCCTCTGTGTTTGATCAGCAAGTTGATGTTTGGTTAGTTTAATTAGGTTAAGCAAAACATTGCCCAAGTATATGTCTGTCCTTTCTCCCAAAGTTTATATTTGTATTGCTGCAATGACTAATGGAAGCGTTGAATTTGCTGTATTGCTGTGATGCTGTACAACATCATTTGCTCTGTTAATAATTTGAAAACATTATGGTTGCAAATGCCCCAGGGAAACAGGAAAATAGAATAAATCCCATATTGCAGCTGTATCAGCTGTAGTTCAGAGCGGATGTATGACTTGTGCAGCCACAGTGACATCAACATTGCTGCAGGGAGCAGATTTCATAGAATCATAGAATCATAGAATCGTTAGGGTTAGAAAGGACCTTAAGATCATCCAGTTCCAACCCCCCTGCCAT
>JBCJKH010022691.1:0-12486 GCA_039877255.1 Loriculus beryllinus
GCTACCTTGTAGTATACCTAAATTAGTTATTAAACTTATTATTCTACACTTACTTTTTCTGGCTTCATTATGGTATATTGTACAATAGTAGTAAAAGTGGCCTGCTTCAGACCTAATGAGAGACAGGAACCTCAGGATATCTCCTAAGGGCTTCTGTTCCTCTCTCCCTGTGGAGCACCATAGCCTGGTAGGAATCATTCAGGGCCTGAGTTTCAGGAGAATTCACAAATACTATTGCTTGCATTGTTCACGACTGTGGTATTGGCAGCATTATGATTGTAAGGACACTGTGACTGGAATATATGATATGACATGACATTCCACTATTACAAATTGCATCTCCGAATTTCCTGCCAAACTCTGCTTTACATTTGATAACAGACCTGATCAAATTACTATAAAAATAGGAATACTTACAGCCACAGGAGCAAGATTCTCCAAAGGACACCGCCCATGTCATGAAAATGGGTAACCAGGCTCCACAGCAACAGCTCCAGAGCTAGCGGTGGCTCACGGGGTAGGGAAGAGCATCTACACACTTTGTGGTAGGATTCTCTGGTTAGCCATTGTTGTGTGCATGGTGTTGTGGTATCTGCTGTAATTTAATGTACTGATTGTGTGCATGAGCTTGCATAATACATAGCAGGTGCTCACATTCTGCTGAAAGGATGTGCCTAATCACATTACATGTAATCTAAAACAAAAAAGCTAAAAAACTCCAGTGCATGTTTGGTTTCTCTTTTTTTGTTTGTTGGTTGGTTTTGGGGTTTAGGTTTGGTTTTTGGGTTTTTTTTTTGGTTTAGTGTTTGGTTTGGTTTTTTCATATTGGCAGCACCATTGTAACCAAGATTTTGGAGCTTGAGTTTTGTTTCTTGGGGAGGAGGGATGGTTTAGTGTTAGTATTAACACTTGAATATGAACATTATGTTGTTCATTCTGCCTACACGGTCTCTGCTGTATTTTATTCTAAGGAGTGTATGGTGTATGTAAAGTGTTTGTCATGCGGTGCTCATTTCATACCTCACATGCTTATGACTTGGAATTTGTAAGCAAACAGAAGTTATTTCTCACTGGTTTATATATGTTTCTAATCCCCTACAAGATATTTTGTCAAGTTTGTTACATAGAGCTATGTTATGTAGTTAAAATTGGAACTGAAGGTGGGAAGATTGGTCGGGAAAGATTTTTTTGTTTGGGTTTTTGTTTTGTTTTGTTTTACATAATGATAATGATGCTGTTTAACAGTTATTTGTTTTTATGGATCTATTGGAATCTGGACCGTACTGAAATATCAGACTTAAATCAGGTCAGGATTTCCTTTACATAGCATAATAACAATAAAGTACAGTAAGACAGTGCTTATACTAAACCTGGCTTTCCACTCTTCCGATTGTCTTATTTGTTACCAACTGCCCTTAGTTTTTGTTAGGGAGGTCAGTTTTCTGACCTCTTCTTGATTATAAAGGAATTGTCAGCCACATGCATTAAACTACCTTACCTGGTTTTTAATTATAGTCTGCAGATGATGGAATATTTACTGTACTGTATGTTTCTAGCCCAATTTTTTGAAAACTTACCCTATTTCATAGGGATCTACAAAGCAAGCCAATTTTGAGATGTACTGATTTATCGAATATTAAAAGTATGTGTATGTCATAGAGGGAAGATGTTCTTTTGTGTGATTTATCTGAAAAGGTGGAATGAACCAGACAACTGAAACCTTTTGAAAACTCTACATTAAAGTCAGAGAAATTTAATATTGTAAATTATTTGCTATGGATTCCATGTAACATGAGAAATATTTCTACTTATGATTTCTGCCATCATAACTGCATATCACTGAGACTGTATTTTAAAAACATACAGTTAAAGAGACACTGTTTGTAATATGATGTTCTATATGGTGTCCACATTTGTCAACAACTTTATTTGTAACTTGGGAACTAAGAATCACAAAAATTTTCTGTTGGAAAATATGACATCAGTACTGTGTCTTTTGTTTCAGAAAATGCACCATAAAATGTATTAAGATACTGCATTTCCTTAGAAAAATGGGAGTAGTAATATCATACATGTCTAATTAGTATTTACTAGTAATGCTAGTGTTACCTAGAAGCCCCAATTAGCAGTTGAGGCCCTGCTATGCCAGATACATACTAACCCTAAATAATTTATCTAAATAATTAAGCTAGTATATAAACTTGAATTCCTGTTTCTTGAGCTTTTACTTGATAATGTTTTAATTTTGTTGGTGATCAAAATAGTCTTTTTTTATAATACAGTAGAGACTAGAAAGAAATCAGCATTTTATGTTGATATCTGTTATCCTGCCAAAATGTAAAAGCATATAATTTGCAGAATTATAAATTGCCTAAGAATATTAATATATTTTCTAGTGATTTCCTTAGTCACCTGTTGAAATTTTTTAAACTAAACAAATTAAGCATGTCCACAACCATTTATGTGAAATTTGTCGCTGTAGACAAATGTATGTGTCATATTTTCTTGCACTACTTTTAAATAGGCATTGGGTAAAAAGCTTCAGTGTCTCCCAGCTTGAACTTTGCAACAATTCCATTTAAATATTAAAAAGAGAAATCATGTATATGGGTAGAAAAATGCTGATTCCAAAATTTCTATGCAAATAATTTCAAGTGTTTGGTTTGTTTTGTATACATATCTAAACAGAAATGGCAAAGGCAACTACAAAAATTTTAATACTGACTGCTGTATTAAAATATTCTGAAAGTACTCTTAGCAGAGAATAAAATCAATGCAGAAATGAAACCAACTCTGAAAAAGAAAACTTTTTTAGTTTATATGTCCTGTATGGATATAAATGAATGGAAAAATTTTTGAGAACAGGTAGAAAGTAAGTGAGGTGTGTCAATCCTGTAACAGAATAGGTTGGTAAAACAAGCATTATGTGATTGGGAAAAAATGAGCAACCGTAAAAATAACATTAAAATACAACAAATGGCTTTTTTGGTTACTATTAGTCTATAGTTATGATTGTTATTTGCATATGGTAATTTAAATCAACACTTTAATACATGGCAATTTTATCCAGGGCTGTCTGAAATTCAGTGGTAACATTCTTGCCACAAAGGCAAGATATCGTTAAGGCACCTTTCCTAATTCTCCAATGTTAAGAACATTACAGTGACAAGCAGGCTCCTCATATAAGTTAGGCAGACCGAGATCTACTGGAAATCTTGGCTGTTGTACTGTTCACCTAATTACTCTTCCACTACATCAGAATTAGAAGAACATACCAAGTGTATGCTCATTCCTAAGTGTTAAAAACACCTCTTCAGACCTGGTAGATAGTGTCACAGATCTGCCAACCTGACTTCAGTCACATGCATCCTAAGAGAATCACCAGATGACTGATAATCTTAGCATCAATTTTAATAATGTGTAGAACTAGTTATTTCAGCTAGCATACCTGCCACAAGCGATCATTTTGGCCACCAGAAGTGATTTATTTGAAGTGAAGGTTCTGAGAGGAATTCAAGGCAGTGTTTACAGGGTTACAAAAAGCTGATTTGATGACATGCCGTAAATCTTGTAAATAAATTTCGTTTGCTGTGAGCCAAACTTTAGGGACTTTAAAGAGAAATCAGGTTTCTATTGTTGCAAAATGTTTGTGGTTGTTGAGGAAGAAATAAAAGGCACCTAAAAATGATCGCATGTGCTGAAGTACATTTTATTTATGCCCTGTTCATTTGTGAAGGAGATGACGAAAATGAATAATGAGACTGCATTCACAGAGAAAGATACTGTTAATCATTATGGGTGGTGGGGAGAGATACTGGGAATTAGAGACAGGGAATAAAAGTGCTTTGCAAAGATGTGGTTAGCCTATCAGGTGAAGATTGTACCTTGAGATGAAATCTATTGCATGAAATAAATTACTTACAGCCTTTACTGTCACAGTGAAACCAGCTCACTGTACGTCTTAGAGAAGGTGTTATTTTTATCCTCCCTCATGTATGACATTCCAGGTATTTTCCAGATATGCTGCTGAGGTGTTTGTTAAATAGTTGTAGCAGGAATATTACCAAGACTCCCTTTCCAGGCTTCAGTTTGTATTACCTTAAGCAAATACTTATTACTGAAGCAAGTGCATAAGTCTCATTAAGTGAGGATATATGTAAAGGGTGTATGTGTATGTTCTGCTGCTAGGCTTGTATAAATTGCCAAAATACTTGAGGAGTTAATGCACAGTTGATGTTCATTTTGATCTCCCATTTTAGTTTACTATTCAGCTCTAATTCCAGAAAGCGCTTTACCTTATGCTGACCTTCCATATTATAGACAAAATTAAATATGATGGAGTTTGTACTTAAATGTAAGCTTGCAATGAAATACATGTTTCATTACAGTCTGAAATGAAGATTCTTCTTAAAATCTGGACCTAAAATTGCTAGGATTTTTCTTTTTTTTTTTGGTCTTGCCTATATAAAACTTTTCTTTTTTAATTTATTTTCTATAACATTCTTTTAACAAAAAAAAAAGTGCTTATTAACTTCTATTTTCTGTAAATATATAAGCAAAAATTATGGACTGGTAAAACCAGATAATATTACAGGTGTTTGTTGGCTTTTCACTTGTGTTACCAATATCATAAGCATGTATTCTGATTTATTTTTTGCTTGATAAAACTGAGACTTTGCTTTACTAATCAGTTTCATAAAACAACTTTCCAAACCTGCACTCAGTCCTTTATTTCTTTTTTAAGCAAAATTGAAGAGCACTGGGAAGTTAGTTTATAGCACTGAGTGACAGGTTGCTGCTACATCTTTATAGATGTAATGTAAACTACAGGGGCAGACTTGCAAAATATTGTGAAGTCTGATATCAGAAGATTTATGTAAAGATATCTTAGAAGTATTTTAAAGGTGATTTAGGTTGTGGCCTTGGTACATAATCCTATGCAGAAATTCACTGTCCTACACATTTTGCATTATTTCAACTCTGGTATAGTCAAGAGATAACTGTAGTCAAGTACTGTTAACACTTCTTTGTAACAAATGTTCAAAACCACTCCTAGCCCCTGCCAAATTGAATTAAATCTAGTTGGTTAGTTATTCTCAGGTTTAGATTTTTGTTGTTAAAAAATGTGTACATGTTAAAAATAAGTTGGTTTTGATTTCTGAGATCATAAGGAAAATAGTTTTATGCTTTGGGATATTTCAGTGAATAGAAAGAATCCAGAATATCACTGGAATATTTTTAAATTAGATTTGGCATGTGTATTCCGTGAGAAATGTGTGCTTGGCAAACTGTGGAAAATTCTGGAAATAATAATATCAATATAAAGTATACACAGTTCTATCTTTTTAAACTTTTATTTTGTTAGGCACAGTGCTGTTTTCTGTGTACACATATATGTTGATATTTACCTATGCTTTGAAATCCGCGTGCTTGTGTTTATTTGCATTTTTGCACATTTAAACAAATGCATTTAATGCATCTATTTGAATGTGATACATTGTATACATGTGAGAACATTAATGTTTAATGAAAGGTACTAAAGACTGAACACTTTATGGCTAAGATTTTCTTATTTGCAAAAGTTAAGAAATTAAAAGTTGTGGACCTTACATCATAGTATATACAATTACGAAAGTATGAAAACCAAAATACTAGTCTACACTGTAAAGAAATTAATAAAGAACTGACATGCTTTAGAGTTCATAATTTTAAATTTCTTACTGTGAGTATATGTAAAATCTCAACCATAACAATAAATTGTTTCTTTTCATTTGATTTATAATTTTAGAGTGTATTGTGCATGTTGAAATGTGATTTTGAGAAAGAATAATAATTCCAAAAAACAAATCAACTAATTAGTAGGATTAAGTTCATACACTGTCAAGCGCAATACCTGTTCCTAAACACATTATGAAGATCAAGCATATTTATACATACATGTATTTTATCTCAGGGAGTCAACTACTTTATGTCCAAGGGCATACTAGATGATTCGCCAAAAGAAATAGCTAAGTTTATCTTTTGCACAAGAACACTAAATTGGAAGAAGCTGAGAATCTACCTTGATGAAAGGTAATCTGAATTTCTCTTGAGACATTTCCTATTCATTTTCAATGTACTGCACCATTCAACAATATTTTGCTTGTGTTGATGTAATTTTATAGATGTGTAAATGCAATTAAGTAATGCTGTTGCTAAATCTGAACAGTTATCCAGTTCAAGTATTTATTAACTGTAACATTTTATAAGAGCCCCTGAAAATACCACCTATAGCAAGTAAATATCACATCCTGTGCTTTTTCTGCATTTTTGCAGTTCTGGACATGAATTGTTTTGAAGTTATAGTCAGCATTTAAACTGCACAGGATAATCTTTGTGCTGTATGACGTTCAGATTTTATAGGTATTTTGATGCACTTTACCAAGTGATGGTAGCTTTTTAACTAATGTTGAATCATCTAACTATTATTTGGGTGTCTGCTATTTCTTGAATGGAAGTTAACACCCACCAATAGATCATCCTCTTGGAGACAGCATGAACTGCAGTAGGGAACCCTCTCCCTGCTGTAGCATGCTCTTCTATCTCCACAATGCTTTCTCTTGCCCTCCAGGATACCCTCAGGGTGGGGTAGTGCAGTGTCAGGAGACAGGAGCATCAACACATTTAAGAAAAGTTGAAAGATGAGGAGAATAATAACTGGACGTAAACAGGAAGAGCAGAGGGACAGCAGTGCTTCCAGCAGGAATCCTCTTCTGCTTTTCATCCTCCTTAGCCTGAACCACTGAAGGAATAAAAGGAGTCATTCTGTAGTGGTATCACCACTGACAGTCCTGTGTTGTAAAACTCAGATTATCAGGTTTTGTTGGCAATAGAAAAAATACAAACCCGTTTAACAGATGAGATTGCAAGTTAATATTAGCAACCTCTACTGCCATTCATCTTCCCTTCATAAACAGAGTGTAATCAGGCACTAAAAATAAAACTAGGTTTCTAAATGTTGAAACTCCCCTCCTAGTACTGAAATGTTTAACAGAAAGGATAAACATATGAGAATATCCTTTGGTTCACTTCAAATTTACTTCCAAATTTCCTTCAGATGTCTTTTGCACATGTGTTCATGTAGGCTAGTCTGAATCCCTTAGATGTTTCTGTATTCAGTGGAAAACGCTTGAGAGTATTGCACCCTGATGGACTTAGACTTAAAGGGGTTTTGTGAGCAAATTTTGTCTAACTTAAGCCCAGTTTTAACAAGATACTCCTGTAACAGCTTCTACGTAGGCACCAAAATATGTGACACACATGAATCTATTCCCTTTACTTTCTTTTTTAATGGCTTTGCCAGTTTAAAGGAGGTAAAGCCTCTATGTAGACTGTGATTGAATATGCATATAAAGAAACTTGGAATTCTGATTAGTGTATATTTCTATAATATTTGGTTAGTATTGTGTCTGAAAAACAGGGGTTTATATTAGCTTGTACTGTTGGTGATAGTTTTTTTTGCAAAAGCCAAAGCTCATAAGCTATTCTAAAGCTTTCATTTTTATTTTTTTAAACATATGTTTTCATATTTAAACAGTTAAAAGAAACTTCTCTAATTATGTGGGATTTTCTTCTGCCAGGCGAGATGTTTTGGATGACCTTGTGACGCTGCACAACTTCAGAAATCAGTTCTTGCCAAATGCACTGAGAGAGTTCTTCAGACACATTCATGCTCCTGAGGAGCGTGGGGAGTACCTTGAGACTCTCATAACAAAGTGCTCTCACCGATTCTGTGCTTGTAACCCTGATTTGATGAGAGAGCTTGGCCTTAGCCCTGGTAAGCAAAACAAGATTTGATTCAGGGGATCAGTCTTTGTATTTCTGGATGTTGTTACTGTTTATGACAGTTTTAAAATCGGCACCTAAATAAGTATTTCTGAAAATACAAACATGGCTTGGGAGGGTTCAGTATACAGGCGTCATCCCGCTAGAGATAAAAAAAGACGAAAAAACACCCGTACAGATGCTCTTCTTAGAACTAGCTGATAAGTGGGTTTTATTTTCTTACTATCTTTCCTTCGTTTTTTTTCTGTGCCCAAGCTCTGTACTATCTTGAAGTTCCCTTTTACAAAGTCTTACACACTTAACATATCCTTGTGGATAGTCTCACAGAAATGAGAAGGAATTTTGGGCCTCACTGAAGTTAACAAGTATTTATAATTGGTTGGGGGGAAGCCAGTTTTCAGCAGTGGGACTGCTTACATATTTAAAGATAAGCTGTAGCAGAATGTTGACCCTAGTTTGCAAAAACTTCAAGAATCTATTTAAATGAATGTGCACAAAGCCCTTAGTAACTTTTGGATAACATAGAAATATTAAGAGATTTGTAAATGCTAATTTGGCAATGTGCTGACATTATTACTTTGAAAATTGTGATATTAAATTTTATTTCACTGAGATAACCTTTTGAGGTGTATATATGTGTGTGTGTGTGTGTATATATATAATTATAAGCCCAGATGATGAAGACTATAAGGTATGTGGACAGGGAGCAATACTTTTAATGATCACAGTTTCCTTTCAGCTTTTTTTTAATTTATTCTCTCTTGTCTAGATGCAGTTTACGTACTGTGTTACTCTTTGATTCTACTTTCCATTGACCTAACAAGCCCTCACGTGAAGAACAAAATGTCAAAGAGGGAATTCATCCGAAATACACGGCGAGCTGCACAGAATATCAGTGAAGATTTTGTAGGGCACCTTTATGACAACATCTACCTTATTGGCCACGTGGCTGCCTAAAAGCACAATTTCCTAGCACTTAAAATTTGTAATTTTCAAAAACTATATCAATTCAAGAAATTATTTTGTAGAGATGGGGGTTATTTTAGTGCTGGTCATTCTAACCTCTGTATGCAATCAAAGTTTGTGTGTGTAAGTGTGTGTATGTGTAAACTACCTTTTCTATCTATTTACCATGGGAACAGAGAGATTTGGAGATCTGTTTTTCATAATTTTTTTAGTTTTGCACAAAACCACAGCCTGACGCAACCATTTACAAATATTAAACTGACATTACGGTCTAAGCTGACAAAGTGGTGGATTTGTGCATTAGATCTGCTTAAACTTTAATAAGTTCATTCTTTTTAGAATACCATGCAATGTGTATATATTTAACTAAAGAGATTTATAATCATAATTATTTTATTGTAAAATATTTTAACTAAAATTTCTTTTATCTCTTAAATGTTGTACTTCTTTCTTTTGAATTTTTTTACAGTGCTGACTACCTCAGATACATAATTTAGAGAAATATTGGTCTGGATACTGCAATGAAGTTTACTTTAGGATAGATAGCAGAACACATGTGAAATATCTAAGATGATATACTGCATTGACTAACTTAAATTAGCATATTGCCAACCTGCTATTCACTCTGATTTTAAGGAAGATTATAACCACTATTTTAGATGAATCCTGATGTCATACAAGAACAGTCTAGGGAAATCATAGAGTTTACCTGGAGAGTTTACTTAACCTATATTGCATATGCTAGTTATTGGGGACATAGGACAACTACAATTATCTATTCAGCATGGTAAGAAAGGAAAAATCTCAACAGGGAAAGTGGTAAGGGCAGCTAACATGTTGCTACTTGCAACTGCTTCCCTCAGTCTAGAGGTGTCAGTGATGGAAATGCCTAGGCAAATATATACCAGATGACTCGTTGCTAAAGCTGTTAAAAACTGACTGTGCAAGATCAGAGCAGTGACTGTGCAGGACTGGAGAGGCGACTTGGACTCAGATGCTGAATTATACTTTCTAAGTCTGACATGTAGCTGGGTTTTAAATAGTTCTAGATTTATGAAAATATTTAAAATGTGGTCTCAGTCAGGTTGTGTTTCACATTTTCTGAAGTGCGTAGAATATTAATAGTGCAACTGCTGTGCATGCGCAGGAACTGAATAAGGATTTGCCTGGTTTTTGTTCAGATATCTCATAGAGCAGTGCTTTTCTTAAATTGTCATACTACGTAGTTGAAATCAGCTGTTCCTAATTATGTTTGTTTACATAATATTCAGCTATAGCTAGCATCTGGATTCATCATGGTAACAAGTAGATTTATCCTTTTTCCCTATCACACCATGAGATGAGGTAGGAAGATACACTCAGTTCTGTTTTACAGATTAATCTGATTTTTGTGTGTGTGTAGAAAGCCTATGGCAGAGCAAAGGACTGGATGCAAGTCATACTCCTCATAGGCACACACTTTTCCCACACTGCTGCTTTCCATTTGTCACCTAGGGAGTGTTACATTTGTCTTGGATACCAGAAGAATGATGACAATGACAGCACACATAAGGGCTACATAAATGACAGGGAGGAAACAATGTAGCTACTGCTGCAATTTCAAGTGTTTAATACGTTTTGGTTATAGCTCTGGTCCACATGCAAAAATGCACCCAGAAAAAGTTGTGGGGGTTTTATTAATTTACCTTTAATCAAGAGAAAATGCCATTTGTATTTGTAGCATACACAGCGAAAGCCAGGAGCCAGCAGCTGCACAGCTATTTACCAGCCAGGCTTTACAGTATTCCTCCACTCTCTTGGGATAAATTCATCCTTCATCATTTCATATATTTCAGGAAGCCCAAGGATGCATTCCGCAGTGGTTGATTAGTATCAAGCACAAATAAGGATTATATGGTACAGTGGGGAGCTTTGTTTAAGGCACAGGTATCTGGTCCTGTTAAAAAACAAAAACAAAACGAAAACCAGAACAAGCTTGGAAAACTTCTAACATGATCTGAAAAAACAGTGATAAAGGATAAATATCTCTGTGCTCCTTAACGTGATCTTACGGAAACTGCAGAATGTGGCTTTCTAGAAAACGCTCCTCAGAAGTCACACACTTAAGAAGAATTCAGTGAATTTAGAAATTACAACTAATCTTATCAGGAAATGTTTTCTCAAACCACAAATGCAGAGTGAGAGTCTCTTCTGACTAATGTTTATGTTAACATTAGGGATACTGCTTTTGATTTTCCGCTGTTACAAGAGTATGAATTGCTAATTTGCATTTCTTTTAACTTCCAGTTACCCTCAGTTCCCATTCTCAAACAGAGAACAAAGCCTCCAGGCAGATAGAACATGTTTTTTCTGGAATATCTGAGTACATCTATTAACAAGGTTTAGAAAGCTTCAGGGCCAGTATAACAGCCAAGAAAATAAATTAGAAGCAGGATGATATGGTTAAAGTTTCCATAAGACACAAGTCCAGGGGAAGAGAAAAAAACAAAACAAAACCCTAATCGCATACAGATAACAGCATCTGATCTTCACAATAGGATTTTGAACTGTTAGCTGGTTAGCACCCAACTCATGGTGTACGTTATGTTACTAACTCAGAGTGGAAGAGTAAACAGTAAACACAACACACCAAGTGTGAATTTCCTTAGGGGTAACCAAGAAACAAAAAATGAGAAGAGACATGTCTTCTGTCATCTTTTCTTTTAAGTTTGAGGCATTCTTGTGGCAGAGAAGTATTTTTTTTTCATTTTAAGAATGTAGACTTTGCATGATGTTAGGCAATTTTCTGCCTTAAACAAAAAGAGAAAAAAAAAAAAAGCAAGTGTAACAATACTCCCATAAAGTGAGAAAGATAAAGTTTGAATTCTCTTAGTCGTCATCTAAAAGCCCTCTAGCAACCCAAGTTTTGGGCTGTGTCTTCTTCAATGAACTAATAGTACCTCCACATACATTTGAAAGAAAACAGATAATTCAATGATCCAGGTGTCACTAGATTATGTGATGTGGGAATAGCTACTTAATAAAACACTTCAGGAGACCAAGGATAAAGGATCCCAAGCATAATTACATGAGCAGGATCATACTCATAGCTGTGAAGTGATTCCTGAGCTGTTGTGATTCTACCACTGCTTGTCCTTTGAACTTTGGCCATGGGATGTTGCCCTGATGCAGATTGTCCACTGCACTGAAGGAAGAAATGAGCCTGCAGCCCATCCGCCTGCAAACACTAGTTATTCTGGTCCTGAAGGACACCAAAGTTGTACACTGAATGGCTGTTTCTGAAATTTTGCTAACTTTAGTGTATCCAGATGTGACAGAAGGACAACAGTTCTTTGTTCATGTAGGGGAAGTGAGTGTACCTGTGTCCATGTACAGTGTCACATATTACAGATCATTTTTGCCTGTATTAGATTCTGTGTCTCTCATTGCATTTATTCAAGGAATACAGCACATATTACATATTCACATGGTTTAGTTGTAGACTGTGTCTCATACTCTTCATTTTCTCAAAACTTTTTTTGTCTTAAATACTTTCCATACTCTAAGCAACAGATTTATTCAGCTTTGGCTTTTTAAAATAAATCAAAGCTGCTTCAACGTACAAAAGCTCAAACAATTGTACATCAGAGACATGTTTGTCAATTTTGAAGTGGGCAAGAAATTTGCATTCAGAGAAAAAAAAGTCAGTTTGTTCTC
>JBCJKH010022693.1:0-19495 GCA_039877255.1 Loriculus beryllinus
CTATAACACACTTGCAAGGTAGGACACATACAGTAGCTGTCGGGATTTGCTCTCATGCCCTGTGATTTTCACGGTAATATTTTCATCTGCCAAGGAGCGGTGCCTTAGTGCCTAAAATGGCATTTATGATGATGAATATAGTTGAGGTTTGGGTTTTGTTTTGTTTTGGGTTCTTTTTCTGTGTATGTCAACTTGTTTTCTCAGTTTCACGTATGGTATGGCCTTAGTTTCTACTGCATATTAATATCATCTACCATATGCGAGAAATAAAACCCAGAGAAAGCATAAGTGCCTTTTTCAAGACCACACAACGAGTCAGTAGCAGAACTGGAATGAAACCACAAGAATTCCTGGCTCCTTATTAGATTTTTAAGGCATTTTGGAGGGCCTCATCCGGACATAGGGAATACTTCTGTAAAAAAGTATATTTTAAACATGTCTTAATGTGATTCACACTAAGCTGTGTTCTGTAGTACAGTATAGAACAGGTGTTTGATGGCACTGTCTACCTGCTGGCATTCTTCTGACTGACTTTTCCAGCCATTTGGTAATAAGGAAAAGCTGAGGTAAAGAGGTCAGCAGTAGCTACAGCAGATGGCTAAACCACGTCTTGTCTTTAGTACTGTTCTCACTCTTTGGTCCTTTAAGGGTGAGACTGTGAAAGGCAGGACAAAAAACCCAACCATATGCAGTCCAGTGGTTCTGGGTAGGTGGTATGGATAAGATGTTCTTTTGTAACTAAATTCGGCAAGTATTGGGCATTGCTTCTTGGGAGCAGAAATGAACATAGGTGTTGCTGTGGGTACAGTTGCTCATTGAAGCAAGTAGTGATGAAAACAACTTGTTGAAAAGTTTATGTAAATTCTTATATCCTTGAATGGGAATAACAGATTTGGGGTGGAGTGGAGAAGAGTGGAAGTAAATGCTCAGCATCATATGCTTTCAGAAAAAAATATTTAGTGTCTTTAAAGCCTGTTTATCTTTAGTCTGAAATATTTACATTCATTTGCATGAGTACAAAGCCATATAAAAATAGATGGCTGTATTTTACATTCACTCTCAAATGGTGTAAATGAGAAGCTAAGGAGAATTAGCCCTGTTACTTCTTTCTTTCGATAAGTTCTGAAAGCACTGGTGTGCAGTAGATTCCTCTAATTAAAAGCAAATAGATACATAGAGAGCTGAATTGATGGCATCATTTAGAATACCTGTATGATACGGAGAGCAGATTTTTTGTAACCTAGTGGAAGTATTAACAAGGCGACCTCTTCCTTGGTCCGCTGCACTAGCGGCCTGGGAACTGGCAGCTGTCACGACGGAGCCCGGCACTGTTGCATGCTTGGCCAAATTCACTGAATATTGAATTTATGCCTTACAGCTACTGTTTTTTGTAATAGCAGCAATTTTAAACTGCAGCTTTAAGTCCAAGACGCTCAAGCATCAATTCTTCCTCTGCACCTTTTGCAGACTCTTAACTCAGATTCCTTTGAACTGGGAAAAGGAAATCGCATGTTGTTTCTGGCCTGGCCTACCTGGCAGCAATCAAAACGAGGTCAGAGAACTCAACATTTATAATAATAGATGGCTTTTAAGTAGTTGGTACCTACTTTTTGCTTTTTAGCTGGGTTGTGATTGTTAATAGGGCAAAAGAATTTACTCCAGCTAGTAAAAGCAGTAGTGTTCCCTGGATTTTTAGGTATCTGTATTTTATGTGGACATTTTAATGTACCATTTCCTTCGCTATGCAGAGCAAGAGGATTTTTTCATCTGTGCCAGTCCTTTACTGGGAGAACTCCTAGCAAACTTTTCTTTATTCTTGCAAGACTGATTCCCTTCCCCAGCTGCTTTGGTCTGAGTGCAAATGCTAACTCAGCGCTGGCAGGCTCCGCTTAGCGGGAATGCATTCCTTCCTTTGCAGGATTTGACACCGGGAGAGCAACTGGTGCTCTGGGCTAGTCCCAGAGGACCGATAGCTCTTTCAGTGGGATGCGCTTTGATGGTGAGGAAATAGCCTGCTTTGATAAGCTGTCCAGATGATCAGGTCATAATCTGGACAACACAGTCCACTGTTCACCAAGCCAAATACCTGTTTCTCAAGACCCTGACCAACAAAATTGGAGGATTTTATCAGAAAAAAGAAAGAGTTATGGAAATGTTTGCTTTGAAAAGTAATTTGGCATCGGCATGCATAAACCTGAGCTTTATCAGTCTCTCTTCAGAGGCTGCTATTTTTTTTCTTTGTGAGAAGTGCTGGTCTTTTACGCCAGCAGGAAATACTGTGAACTTAATGCTGGAGATAAGGAGCTATGTAGTTGCTGTAATGACAAAGTTTGCTTTCATGAATTTGGGAAGATACTATCTAATTTAATTTACAAATGAAAGGAAATTGTAGAAAATGTAAGGAACTGCCATAGCAAAAATATCAGTTGTTCCAATTACTTCATCTTAGAAAGAGAATTCTGTGCATCCTTGACTTAATACCAAAGTATGGTTCTGAAAGGCTTTTTCTATCACTTCTGTTTTAATTGGAATGTCAAGTCAAGAGTCCCGTATGACTGGAACAAACTGTTTCAGTATAATCATATTGCAGGCTATATTTATCAGCTTCTTTGAATGTTGAGATTTTATGGCAACCAAAGTTTCCCTGCCCAGAATCCTAACACATGCTCAGAAGATGATACAACTGAAGGGCTTAAATTTCTGTTGTAAATATTATTTTTTTTTTTTAAAAAAAAGACAAAAGAAAACTACAATCCTGTAATGGGGGCTCTGGTTTTGAACTTCATAGGATCCAGTACAAATGAAAGTAGTCTTGAGAGTACGCATCAGGAGCTTGATCTTCCCTCACCGATCAGCCAGAGCAAGGTATGGGTTTTTTTTGCTTTAATTTTTGCCTTGAGCCACCCAATTGTCCAACTGTTTGAATTCAGGTACTGTCTGGAAAGCAAAAATTACACTTGGGACCTCCTCCAGCTGAAAAGGGAAGTGAATCTGGATCTCCTGCTTCCTGCTAAGCTAAGCTTTGAGGGGAAAATTTGGCTGGGATCTTGAAACAATACTGCTTTTCTGATATATCTGTGCTCTAAAAAGAAAACTGCTGTGACCACATTTTGAGAGAAACCTAATTTTGTTGGTCCATGTTAGTTATATGCAGAGCACAGCTGCCGTTAAGGTGATTGGAGTGCTGCTCTGCCTTGTTTCTAGGCTCCTCAGGGGTCAGGCTGAATTGAAGCACTGCATAGCTTTGACCAAAAAAGTTGTCATTTACCAACTGAATTTTGGGCACCTAGACCATCCTTATTCTCAAAGGAAGGCTCTTGGTGAGTTGTGGTGCTGTTCAAGCTCTGTGGGAGTTCGATAAAACTTTCGAGATTTGGAGTCTGAAAAAATTGTAGTTACTTATATTCTGATATGGATCTGGTCTGTGATATGCCTATTGGATTCCCTGTGTTGTGCAGGAGAATTATTCATGGAAGTATTTCCTGAAGTACTATGTACTCTCTTAACTCTTCAGTAGCTGGGCATGAGTGGCTGCGATGGCTGTCTCGTCATGACCTGCTTCCCTTTACAATACCATCTTCAGGAACTGTGACTAATGAGTGCAGAATTTGTGCCGTGCCACTGGAGTGGCTTTTTGAAGCAGACTTGAAAATTGTTATATAATTACTGTAACTTTGATTAATGCTACTATTTGGAATATTTTTTGTTCCATTCCTCATTTTCTATGGATTCATGGAGTTTAAGACTAGAAGGGGCAAACTGATCATCACATTCAACTGCAGGAATATGAGTCAAAAAATGTTGCTCAAAACCATTTCTCCAGTAGTCCTGTCATTTTTAGCACCTATTGTGCACATATTACCTTTCATCATGAACTAATGCTGGTTTTGCTGTAAGGCAATTATGTGACTGCGAAATAGAAACAGAGGTAATCATCAGGCTGAGGATGGGTGCTATGTTTCATAGGATGATCTCTGTCAGTATATTATTCACCTTTTTAGAAAGAGAAGAACATGGAAAATCACTGAGTAATTCCATCTTATTCTACACACAGCAGTCCTGCAGCAATCTGTGCTCAGCAAACCTTGAACTAGGCTATTCTTAACTTCAGAAAAATATTTCAGTTCACTGCCTTTCCTAGTGAGAAATGCAGAGCACTCATGCACAAGTTCAAGCTGGTTTTCTTTTCCTTGATCTTGGTATTCCAGGAAAGCCAGTTTTGCCGAACTCATAGATAATTTTCCTCCTGTAATCTCTCAGTAAGTCAGTGTATGTCACACCAGTTAGAACATACGTCACTACTGAAAGAAAAACCTTACCAGGTTTTAATTCATGGCACACCTCTGCATTGTAGTCTTTAGTATTGCTGTAAACATGAATTGAAAAGGCAGGCTTGGCTGTAGTGGGCTTTCTTGTAGGCATAATTGCTTTGATCTTTCTCACTAAGCAAAGCATACACAGACTTGTACTCATTTTTGCATCAAAGATAGGGTAGATGGGGCTCTTTTTTAAAGCAAGCAAAAGACATTGTCTTGCAGTCTTTTCTTACGAGTGAGGCATCGGTAGAGCAGGTGCTGTGCTGGATGGGACTGCACTGCTTGACTTTTATTTTGCCCTTGCAGGCAATATATTTGAATGTTGCTTGGCACATTTTGCATAAAGATTGTATTTAAGCCCATTACAGTTTGCCTAATGAACCATTTGTCCTCTAGTACGTGAGACTTTATAACCTTTAATGAGATGTTAGGTGAATTGCAGTGGTTGGAACTGAGGGATGGGGATACTGAAGTGCTGGTGCAGGGGTAATAAAGTAAAGGTCTTGTTCAGAGCTTCCTATGGTTGAAGCAACAAAGCTGTAATTACATAAACAGAACCGCTTCAGCAAGCCCAACATGTCATTATAGATTTTCCAGCTAATCTGTCCATTCATCTTAATGCTGCAGAACTTGTGCTTCATGTCACTCTCTGCCTTTGTTCCACTCCTTCATCTCTTGAAATGTCTGTCATGAAGAAAGTGTTTATCTTGAATTATGTGTTGAAGAAGGTTAGAGTGCACACTTCTGAAGCTTGGCATGAAATTTCCTAAACAAACCTTGCCGGTTGCTTTGTGAAAATGACTGAGGTATGGGTTTCAGATTAACATTGTGCATTAATGTTTTTGGAAGCACTTTAAAATAGCGGCTGTGGTGTTGGTGAATAAAGGAATCCCATTGAAGTGCATGTGACATCCGCATTATTAACAAATCAGCTTGTTCATTGTAATGAATATTATTAGGATAAATGTTACCTTAATGCACAATGATTAACAGTTACTACAGAGACTTTTTATTAACTGAAACATTTACTTTTATTGCATTTTAACTTTAATACAGCCCACGATTTAAACACTTTTCTATTTGGATATTTTTGTATTGGGCTAATACTGGTATTGTGTTGCTATACAAACACTTGCAGAACATAACATACGTGAGGAAGTGGAGAGTGCAGTGTGAAGGCTCAGGGACCTGCCGGAGCTTGAGGCACAAAAAGGTTTACACTAGGAACTGCAGAGAGTCTCTGAGTCACAAGCAGCTCACTGCTGTGGAATGAAATGATTTCACTTCAGCCTCTCTGCTTCTCTTTTTCCAATGGCTATCTTAAATTTAAGATGTGATCTTTTTGTTAACCTTCAGTGAGAGACAGTCTCTGGTGGATTTCTTCGCATTATGTGTAATATTCCAATCCTATTCCTGTAGCCAATTGTGCCTATTCTTATGTGATGCTTGTTTTTCTGAATTGATATATTTTTTTAATTATTTTTAAAGTCAGTATTAACTATAGTTCTGTGTCTTTATATATAGATTTTGTATTAAGATGCCTGGGAAATTTGCTAGAGGGAATGAACAAACAAATTAAGTATATTTTTAAGAAACCAAATATGTTCAGGTGACTGGATTCTTAGTGTTTCTTTTACCTAAATTCAAACAAATAAAAGCGAAGGGGCTTATTAAATGTATCTAACTACTTTGATGTCTTAGAAGTGAGGTTGCTGCTTCTCCACTTCACTGAAGATCTTTTTTGTTCAATTTTCAGCTATTTGCGTATATCAGCAATATGAGTATTGCTGTATGAGTCAATAGGATTACTCGTGCTCAAAATTGAAACTATGCACCGTTCTCACTGAAGCCTGAAATTTGTTCTGTAATCCAGTTAGCGATCCTTTACTTCCCCTCTCCTTCTTTTCAGAAATGGCAGATTATTAATTTTCCTGTGGGTTAAGGATTTCTGAATGGCTGATATTAATGCTGAGGTAAACTTAGAAATGCAGGCAGTGCTCGGTAATGCAGCTAGACATAGTGAAATTATTTTCTATAATTAAAACCATTAATACTTTCAGTTTAAATTCAGTTAAAATCTAGTTGGTGATTTCTGCTTTGAAATAAAATTCTTGCAATCCTGTTAAGCTCAGTGGAATTGTCAGCTTGTATTTGATCTCTGATTGGTTTTCTTTAGGGCTCAATATTAAACTGAGCAGTGTGTGAGGGTACTGCACCTACTTTCAAAGGAACTTCAAGGTTTTACAAATTCTCATTTAAAGTAAGTATAAACCAAAGCAATTGAGTAAGAGATCTGTGGGCTTTGAGATGTCTGCATTCTTTTCCAATCTTGAAATGTATTTGATTTATTATAGCTTATATTTATTCAAAGTGTGGAGTAGATCCAACTGTTTTAAATCGGCTTCCTCTTTATACGTAACCAAACCTTATAAAGAGCAGTAGAAGGCACAAATAACTATACTCCTTTTTGTTTAAGGAACAGGATTAAGGATGACAGAACCAGAATGGTTGTCTGGAATACGTCTGGAATAGAGATTAATGAATATAATACCTAACTGCAGCATTGCCAGCATCTAGATCTACTTAGGAAGGATAATAGTGTACCAGTTTGGGGGTTTCACGTTTATACGGACGCTAATAGGTGACTTCTGCTTTAGCAGCATAGAAGGGCAGAACAGATGATTTATACGACGTTCCTGTGTCAATACTTGTTGAGAGACTTGTAGCAAAATTTAACTTCTCACCAAAATTTGTAGCTGTTGTGCTATGTGGTTATTTTTGTTTGCTTGTTACTTTGAGGAAATCAGTGCATTGTGTAATTGAAGGGACATAGACTGCTGCTGCAGTATTTCACATGTCAGTTGTGTTGCGCTAGACCTCTCAAAAGTGAAAGTAAAAGAGAACTAGGGTGCCATAAATGACATTTCAGTAGTCTAGTCACTGACACAAAATTAGAGAGGGATGTGTTTGGTACCGCTCCCAAGCTTTGAAGTGTTCAAGTAAATCTTTTTTACTGATCGTTAACATTCCTCAGCTGTTTCTTGAAATTTCAGTTATTTCTGGGAGAGAATGTTAGGAAATACAGGCAGCTTGCAGATAAACTTATAAAATTATTAAAAGCTTTATTCCTATTGTTACTTTTTTCTTCTGATATCCACTGGGCTACGGTTTGTAATGGAATTAATTTTTCCTTTTAAAAAAGTATCAAAAACTTCCTGGAATTTGACACTTACCAGCTCCTCTCTTGTTCTTAATACGGAAATTGTGCTAAATAGTTACAAATCTGATACAACCCAAAACCTTAGAATTAATAAAATGGAAGTCTTTGGCAGACTTCATGCTGCAGAATTCTTCTCCATTCTGTCTGTGTGTTTCAGCTCTTAGCACTGAAATCCTTCTTTCAGCTGCCGTTGCATACCAAATTAAATCCTCAACATAGCACTGAATTCACTATTAGACAAGATTTTCCTCGAGGCAGTTAAACATTTAAGCTGAAATCCTGACTTTGTTAAAATAAAGGCCTGTTTTTTGAGCACATTTTAGAGTTGTTATTTTTTCTTTTTTTTTTTTTTAATTTTTATTTTAGTCCATGTATTTGTAATATAATCATAGTAAATATGCTTGTGACAAGTGCCAAGTCTCTGTCGTGGGGAACATATGATGGAAGTGCTAAGTCCATGATACTTGCTTATTAAAAGAGCTCTGTACATGGAAACAGTTCTGTTGAAAGCTAGATTATTAATAAATCTACCCTATTAATAAGGTCTCTGGCACTGCCTTTGCTACACCCTTGTTCAGTGCCGATAACTTCACAGACTCTCTTAGGTGGGGAGTTGGGTGTGTTTGGGAGTATCTTTACATTCAGTAGACACCTATTTTTACTGTTTGTAATCTTGCCAATTTAAAAGCTGTCCCGCTGTCGAGCCGTACTAATCACACTCATGCAATTACCTACTGTAATGAAATTTTCTAAAATATAATTCTATTTCACCAAAACATGAACTTTTAGTTTAGTTTGTTTTATCACAGGACAACAGCTCATACCATCTGAAGCAGATTTCAAGGTTTTGTAATAATTCTGTTAAAGAAATCACTTTTGAAAATGATCATTGCACAGGTACCTGTTGGGTTCAGTGAGCAGAGACTGAGCAGTGGGAACTCAAAGGTGCAGCAGACTAAGAGGATCAAAAGTAGCACTGTATGATAGTAGCAGCAGCAGCAACCCAAACACTGCCAACGCCTGTTTCTAACACTGTGAAGGTCTCTGTCATGAAAGCCACCAAAAGAAACATCTCCCTAAGATGCTATGAGATTGTAACAGTTATTGTCTGAAGGGTCATAGGACTTTATGTGGGTTCCTGAAGCCAGAGTATTTTGAGATCGTATAAAACTTACCATGGGGTATTTAGTGGGATTGTGAGAATGTGCAAGATTTGGTAGGGATATTTATGGGAAGGATTAAAGGTTAATGAAGGTGGTTCAGGAAGGAGAAAGCATGGGAAGAGAGAGGGGGAAAAGGGCATAGAAGGAACTTGTCACTTGTAAGCAGGTTGCTGGGCATTACACTGATCTGACCGAGTGCTAGGCCTCATTGCTGCAATCCATATTCTTATAACATCCCGTTTCTATCTATCCCCTGTGTACTCCCTGTACCCTGAGCCTACCTGGATGCATCTTAAGAAACCTGGAGGTGGGCTGGCAGGCCTGAGGCTGCAGACCTGTGGGCTCATAGGTGCAGGGATGGCGGAGCCGGGCTCTGAGGGCAGCTGCTGGACCCAGCGAGTGCCTGGGCCAGTATGGCTGTGACTCTGCAAGACTTGCTTTCATCTTTGTGCTGTGGCTGGTTCGTATTTAGCATTTGGAAGTCAGGGATTACAAATAAACTGTCTTTAACCATACAGGTTTATTTTCAGCGTGTTTAATACGTGAAAGTGCCTAGCAGGTGACTAGTAAGAAAGAATTTTATTCTGTCCCTCATGTTAAGTTGATTTATTGTTATGAAAGCAAACACACATTTCCTCTCTTGTAGACTTAGTGCTTGAGACTGCACACGGGATTTTGTACAGCATTCCTGACATGCCTGAGTAAGCGTGTGGACTCTCTTATATAAATAACATTGCACATACAGAAATATACATGTGTATAAGAATATTTTTTTCAGTTTAATTCTGCATGGATTTTTTGAAAGATACAACATAATGCAAACACAGGTGGAGAACTTCGCTTTTTGGTGAAAGATTTTAAGAGCGAGAACAGCAGAAAATGAAAGGGTGTCTAATCATAGTAGAAATTTGCTGACAGCTTCTTCCCATAATGGCATTTGCTAGAAGATAAAGTAAACTGCATCTGTATACAGATATGAGATCAAATAGCCATTTGGAGAGATATCTAATATTTTCCTTATATTGTTAGCAACTAATGAATTGATAAAGATTCTCACAACAAATGTGTTTTTAAGGCACTGCATTTGGCTTATTTAGGAGAGTAAGACAAAGGGCAGTAGGTTGTTGTCAATTGTCTTTTGTGCCTGCAGAAGCTGTGAAATATAACATCTATCAGTGATTCATTCATGTCATTGAGGAAAAGGTTGTTTCTTAACTGCACTTACAATTGGAGATTTTGAAATGGTACGGTTTTAACCACAGAGTATCAATCAGAAAATGTTGTGTGAGTTGAATTAGCAACATGAGTTACATTTACAGGAAGTTTCCAACATGCAGCTCCATGGATGTGCTGCAGTACATTGCTATTCAGAGAAAAGAAAGAAAAACCTCAAAGTGGGATCTGTTCAGCTCTTCATTCTCTCTGAGACTGCGGCATTGAACACTGTGCCTGTGCTTTTGCTGTGATGTGCTTGGGAAGGCACCAATGCATCGCGCAGACACGGGAACTCATGAGCTGGTTCCTTTGGGCTTGTAAATGTTTCACTCTGCATTGCAAAGAAGTGTCAGGTGGCGGTAAATGTGAATCCAGAACTTATGCCCAGGATATGCAAGAGTTGTTTGGGATCGCAGGTTTCAGGTATAGGTATGCTTTTTACAAAAGGAAAAGCAACAAACAAATTATGGTGGTTTTTTTTTTTCCTTCTAGAAAGCTATTAAAAGCTTTAAGTCGCTCCATTTCACAATTGAGTATTTTATATACTCACCAGGTACTAGGGAAACCAATAAACATTTTAGAGGGCTTAAACTGGTATTAGAGGTATTATTTTTTGTGCTTATATAAGGTATAAGTACCTTAGTTCAAAGGTGGGGCTTAGAGAGTGTCATAAACATAATCCTAAATGAACTGAAATAGATTTCTGAGTCAAAAGTATATCACAAATTTTAGAACCAACATAATGTATCTACTTAAATATTCAAAATATATATTTACATGTTTCACAGGTAATTTTGTGACTCTCACATTTTCGGATGTGAAATTCATCTTCTAGGCCTGCTGCTGTTACACTACACTATTAATGCATCCTTTAGAGTCGGGGGGTATAGTCATATGTGGGTGGGTAAGGGAAGCAGTGGAAAGCAGAGGAAGACATTTTGATTAAACATTTGAGTGGTTTGTCAAGGTTTTGTTATTTTTATTTTGGGTTGAGTTGGGTTTTTTTGGTTGGTTGGTTGGTGGTTTTTTTTTTTTTTTGGTTGGTTATTATATTTTTTTTCTTTTTTTTTGGAAGAAAAGCAAATGGCTTTTTGAAGCTGCTCAGAATGTTGACAACTTCCAGAACTGAAAATCAGTGCACAAATCACAGATGAAACGCTTTCAAAATATGAGTGCCCTATTGGTATGCTGGCTAGATATGTGTGCACAAGACAGGTAGATTTATCTGTGTACTGTGTAACACACATAAGCCAACTTGGACGCCTGGAGATGTCTATGTGATGGATCACATAGCTTCATGATAAATGAGTTCATTTTCTGTGCGTCGCTGAATATAAACAATGTGTGTGTTATGTGTCCAAAATAGCATTTTAAGTTGCCCTTGAGACTTACTTTTTTTAAGTGGTTTTCACAAAGGTATGAATAAAAGTGAGAATAGCAGCATTTTGGTATATCTAAGAAGCTATTGTCACGAAGGTAGAGGTAGGCTTTTTATGGATGCCCAGGAAGGCAAAAAGAAGCAGTTGTCATAAACTGGAAATAAAAAGGGGAAAAAAAAATATCTCCATGAAGATAATTAAACAAACATTCTCAGGGACATTGTGGAGTCGTAATATATGTCTCATTTTATAAAACAAAATAGAAACCTTTTATCTTGTAGGTTTAAACATGCCGTTACTATTAAATACAGTATTTTTTCAGTGACTTGTAAGTTGTAGTCTATTGAGGCATTGTCTGTGGTGTCTGTGGTGTCTGTGATGTAAGGTTCCTTGTCATCACAAAACTCTATGGGCATGAGCCTCTGTGCTTGAATTAAAATTTTCCTGCTATCACTGGGAAACTTTCATTCACAGTGCTTTCGAATCCTAAACTTCACTTTTTGCTTCTCTTGATCCTCTTTGCATTATCTGGTAGGGGGAGCTGTTGGTTGGATTTCAGTCCATCCAGTTACTACTGTTTTTCTTTTCTTGTTATTACTCACTAGAGGACTGACTGTTTAAATGCTTGAGCGAAAAGACCATTTTTTTCCAGTTACTGTGTTCAGAAAATATTCATTCGGGTACAGAAAAGGAGAAAGCAGGAAGCATGAACAAGGATCTCTAATGTTCAGCTCCAAACTGCAACAACTTAATCCTTAGGAAGAAGTAATTAGTAGCATGTATTTACTTAGTATTGCCACAGCTCTTTAGAGGTTTGAGTGCTGTATTTGTAAATAGGATGTAGCCTTGAAGTGATACCTTGATAAACTTCACTGTGCAGATCATAAAACCAGCAGGGTTCATTTGTACTTAGGATTGTGCTCTGTTCCAGCATTTGGAAAGTGTTTGATTTGGCTGCAGTATCCTTCCCAGCTCCCACTCCAGTTCAGATTGTGCTTTTTCTCTTTTCCTTTTCTGTGCTGGATGGTGTGGCTGAAGCAGTCCTTTGCCTTTCGTGCTGGGCTAAAAGCAGAGTGACAGAGTTCTTTCTTCCCTGGGGGCTGGTGTGGGAAGGAGTCTCTCAAAGAGACTTTCAAAGTCAACGGTAATTGCTGCTTTTTGAATTCTCCAGTCTTGTGGTCTGTAGCATACCAGTAGACACGTTATGTGGTTTTGTCCCCATCTGCATGTTCCTAGTAACTTCTGGGAGTTCATGAGATCTTCACCACCAAGAAGAGGCTTTTATGAAGATCTGGAAAGCAGGAGAAGGCAGCCAAGTAATGTCAATATTCAGAACCTGTAATACAAAACTGTCATTCAGCCTCTGTTCTGATGCTGTTACTAGTGTCTCTCACGATGTAAAGGCAGGTCTTGAAGAAGTTCGAGAGCAATACCTGTGGCAGACATCTAAACATGTGAGATGTGCTGCAAAGGGAAATAACTGATTATCGGGGTGCTGTTGAAGGTAGCTTAGCTTACTCTTTTGCAGACTGCTCATACCATAGTCAAACCACTGACCTTTGGATCAGAGTGCAGAAACTTTTTCATATACGGTGTCTTCTTTATAGCAAAGATCCAAACCACGGCCAGTTAGACACACAAAGTGTAGGCACTTGAGTTCAGATATTATACCTAGGTTAAAGAAAAATTACAAAAGGACGAAAGAAGACATTTCTCTTGGGTTTCTTTTCCAGACATTAGAAGTGGTCTGCCCACTTGTGCATTTGTTTCCCATTGAGACACACAAACCATGTGCAATTTATAAGCTCCAAGGGTGAAATCTGCTCACCAGGGTTGCAGCCCGATCCCCGCAGAGGAAGCTGGTGCAAAGTAGTTCTGCACCCTCCTCCCCACTACCTTGGTCTGCTGTAAAGATTTGGTCTGCGTACAGATGAGCCTTCTCTGTTCCTGTTTCCTCAGTTTGAAATGTTGACTCTTTTCTTTCAGATAATCTTTTGATCCTTCTTTGTCTAGCCCACAAACTTGTAAATCATGTCATTCATGTCCTCATGGCTGCCAACTGTATTAATGTTTAAAAATAAAGCAAGCCAGTATATTTTCTCATGGCAGACATCCTGGAGCCCTCTGTTTTGGATGTTATAGGCATCGTGCTACACAAGGGCCAACAGAAAATTCCTGAGCATAAAGTGATGGAAACAAATTTATATATAAGATATACAGTTAACAAAAAAGAAAAAAGAAAAACAGAAGGGGTTTGCGAGTTAGGAAACAGTTTGGGGCAGCAGATTTTCAAATAGATGGCCCTGATTCAACCAAAACTGCAATGACTCATAATCGTATCAGCTTAACATTTCTCCCTCCCACTGGGCTGCTTTTCCAACTGGCTAATAAAGGGTATCTGACAGTCGTCTTTATTTCTGATATACTGGAAAAGTACTCAAGGATTTCCAAAAACGTTTTTAGTACAGGCACAGTATTATTGAAACGCTCATGGGATCTGGGTGTTATTTGCTAAATGATTTCTTTCCCCCCACAAAGTATTTGAAATTAATTTCAGTCACTTAAAAGGATTTGACAGGCACTCTGCTGGTGAGACTCAGCTAATTAGTGGTGGTTTATTTTCTGGAGACTGTTTCTTTTCAGTTTGGCCACAGGTAGATATAAAGAACATTGTAATCATGATAACATGTTTCTCTGTGCATACCCAAATAGGCACACTTGGGAGTGAACTGATTGCAGCCTCTGTTGCTGTTTTGCTGTACTCTACCTGTTGTATGCATTTCCACAATTGCATGAGTTTCTCAGAATGAAATGTACTTCTCTAGCTTCTAACATGCTTTAAACTGCGCCAGGCACAAAGATTCCTGCTTTTCTTAGGTGTTATTTGAACTATAAGGTATTAAAAATTATCACTTGATTTTTCTAGCTATAATGGTGGGGATAAACCGTAGGTGATTGATTAAATAATTGCATGTGAGCATTCCAGAGGCTGAAGCCAAAACTGCACAAGCAGCAGGACCAGGAAGAGCTATAGCAAGGTAACATTGGAAACATCTGGGAGCTTAGAGCAGTGGAAAAGACAGCTGGGCAGCCCACTTTTCTGGCTGCCCTCAATACCTGAGTACATCAGAGGTCTAATTCTTCTTAAAGAGGACCACTTGGGTGTAAGGTCTGATTTCTGAGATGTGAGCAGAAAGCTGTGAGAGGCTTCCTGCTGGTTTCCCCTTCAAATGCAGCAAGGCATTGCTGCGGTGCACCCTTCAGCCCTGTTAAGGAATAGTTCTCAGTTGCGGGCCTGTTTTCAGTTCGCCAGCAGTGCTGCTTGGCAGTGCAGTGAAGGGCTCAGTAATGCTTCTTCGTTCAGCTCTGGTGGTATTCAATGGAGTGGGGCCAGCATGACTGCATCAAACGGTGTATTTTTCTCTTTATTTCTTTAGATCATCCTTACACACTTCAATTTGCTGCTTTAAAGTTGTGTTGTTTGTATTGTGAACTCATGCATGCAAATTCAGGATATGTAAGTTTTCAGGAGCTTGCAAAACCCTATACATGTTGATATATTAGATTGGTCTTTAAATGCATAAATACGCACTATGATTTCCAAAGAAATTCTGCTCTATTCAGAGTACAGAGGAATGCAAATAGCTGTTATGCATCTTTGCGTGTCCTTGTAATTTAGCTTGCATAAATGTCTAGTAATGGACTCATAATTAACAAGCTAAACTTTCCAGAGTGTGCAAGCTGTTCCTGCACAAGTAAATAATTGCAGAGCAAACATACTAAATGTGCATTTAATTTAACAGCTACATGGTATGGGCATAATTGAGAATCACAAGAGAGAGGAATATCCCCATGAAAGTTTGTTTCAGCAAGCTGGGATTTGAAGGATAACTAGTTAGTTGAATGTCATGAATTCATCAGATCAAAAGCATACTTGTAGGATGTTTTCATTCAATGAGCACACACTGGTAGGCAGCAGAGCCTGGAAAAAAATATATATTCCTAAATTTACTGCCATTTTTGTGTTCACAGTAGCTTGCATTTGGATTTTGGTCTTCATTTGATGTACCCAGAGAAGACTTTACCCCTAGGAAGTTTTGACAGCTATAATAGGTACTTCTTCTGAAGCAGCATCTTCCTGTCTGTGACACTGTGCTACAATATTTGATTAAAGATGACTGAAGGATATTGAATGTGGTATCCTATTTAAAACAGGAGCGTAGTCTAGTTCCTGCCAGCTTCCAGGTCCTCCCTGGCTTGGAAGTTTGAGCTGGTCCTTGGCTTAAGTGTCCCCTCTGCCCACTGTAAATACTACTTTAGGCAAGTTGCCTCATCTCAGTGTTTCAGTTCTTTATATTACAGAGCTGATATACAGTTTCTCTCCTTCTTTGACTTTCATATCTATTTTATTGCCACCCAACAGAGCCATGAGTTGGTTTTTCCCCCTCCTCTGTTTTAAAAAGAGTCTTGCTTGGTGGTATTCCCATCTCAGGTGGGGCATAAATTGATCTAACAATAAATGATATTCTAAACCCACAATCCCCTATATTTCTAGAGGATTTTGTACCGTATCTGTGCACCCTATAGTGAAAAAAGATCCTGCCTGCACTATTTCAACTGATTCATAAACATTTGCAGGAGTTAACTGTAACCCTCATGTAGTCTGAGACCTTTCTGCTGTGAATTCATTCAGTTCAGTAGTATTTCAACGTATGTTTTGCCAAAGTTTTATATTCTTCTAAAATGGAGGTTTTAAATTAGACATGAAAGCAGAATATGTTCAGTATATTCAGTTTATTTTTGTTGTGTTTTGTTTTCTTTACTGCCCATGCAGTTTCTGTTTCCAGTATGGTGGACCTTTCTCTGACTGTACATACTTCAGGAACATTGCTGGGGGCCAGATGCTTTGGTGTTGCTGACTAAGCTTTCGGCGATGGACCACCCGATTACTGGGTACAGTGACTGAGGTGTAAGCATGTGCAGTCGCTGCTGGTCACTTGGGGAGTAGAGCACCGTGTCTGCCTCTGTGGGCGCTGAAGGCACTACACCGGTAGTGTTGCAATGACAGCAGCTGCCCAGAGCAGCTCACATGCTCAAGAACATGCTGGGGAAATTCCAGCAAGCTTTGAATAGTTAGAGCAAGCCAGCAAGTTAGAAATATTTGAGTTTTTGGGTGAACTCTGCGTAGACTGAAGTGTTAAGTAAAGAATTTTGTCCACCAGCAGAGCTTTCCCCAGAGGAGACAAAACTGCATGAGTGGTGTCGGGAGCTGAGGTATAGCAGATAGATGAGCTTTGCCCTCCCATGGAGAAGGCAAGCACGTCATTCCCCTAGGCTGATTGCCATTTGTGTGACTCCTGGTCAACCCCAGAAATTTTCTTGGTCAAACTGGAGACCGTATGTAGATCCAAGATTCTTTGACTCCCTGTTCTCCTGCCGTTGAAGGAGGTTTGGCTCCTCTTGAGTTGAAACCAGGGAGCAGTGTTACTCCTGCAGAACTTAGAGTTGCAGCTTGATGGGGTGGACAATTCTACTGAAGCAATTCCATACACACTGATATTTTAAAAATGTGCTTCTCTGGTGTTAGTTGCTGGGTACTCACTCATTTCATAGCACCATGAGGATGGCAGGTTGCATTTTAACAGTGCAAATCGTATTTCATTGTGCAGCCTTCTGAAAGGTGTGTGGTGAAAAATAATATGACATTGTCAAGGCTTGTTTGTTATTATCGCTAAATGAAAGAACAGCAGCATAAATTCTCTTTTTTAAATTAATGATCGTATTTTCCCCAGGCATTTAACTGCCTTATCATTTGTTGTTTCACCCCAAACAATGGCACGCAGTTGCAATCTGTCGGGTAGATGAATACTGATTTCTACTGGCATCAGTGAAACTTGTACTAATTTAGTGAAGTTACCATATGGTCCACAGCTCTTTGCTTTCTTTTTTAGGTAGAATATTTGTGTCATTTCACAAGAACAATGGGGATTTCAAATGGATGGAAGACAGCTTAGAGAACTGAAAGAGTGAAGTGTTTAATGAATTGTAATGTAAAACTGAAGAAAAATGAAAAAAGAAGAAAAAGTTGAGTGTGAATTGTATATGAAACTTCTTTAAAAATAGCTGTCTTCTTAAAGAATAGCAAAAACGCATAATGATGCTTAAAAAGCTGCAATCCTTTATTAAGATTTGTAGGGCAACCAAACTTTAGTTTTAAATTCAGGACTTTTGGCCTTCATTCCTGATGCAACGAAGCTAAAATGATAACACCCTCTGCCTTTCCCCCTCAAGCTGTAGAACACATTGGGGAATTTAAGCCAGATTTAGCAGAAGAGCAGAAGTCTGTAATTCATGGCAGAAAGTCTGTGGCACAGGCAGTGGCTGTGATAGCTTGGCTTGCTAATTGCTTACTGAAAGCATTAGCATTTGTAAAACTGTTAAGCATTAATTTCACTATAGGATTTCAGGTAATTTTTCAAACAGAAAAATGGGCTTTTTAAAAGTACATAGGTGCACACAAGCCAGAGTAGTGTGTACTGTTTGGTACAATTACAATAAGAAATAACCTTATTCACATACATGTATTTTCTCATGAGTGGGGACTTGTTTGTTTTGGGGTTTTTTTGCTTTCAGTATTGAAAATACATATATTTAAAAGCTAAACAAAAAAAAAAAAGTATTTTTAAGAAAGTATTAATTCTGTCAATTTGTTTTCTTGAATATGTAGTAGAGAATCATCCTGCCCTCTGTTGACTCTGAAGGACACTGCAAACTCTGAAATTCATGCCAGTTAACAACCTGCATTAATCTTACTTGCCTTTGTAAGTTCCCTCCCGCTACTTTCTGCTGCTGAGAGCAGTGTGCAGATGTTCTTTGATGCTAATCATTAAAGAGAAAATCGTACGCTTCATTTCTTCTGACTTGGGCGTTAGTCAGTTTGAGTAGCAAATCCTATTGTATGCCTAGTTCCTAACTCAGTTTTAACTGCTCCTCATTCTCATCCATAATACAGCATTTTTTCTTGAAGAGCGTTGCTTACGTATGTTTTTCTGATGTACTGCAGTACCTTAGTCTGCAAGGAACTAATTTTTATGTCATTATGAATGAAAACTATGACACAGAGCATTTAAGTTCTTTTTCTCAGATTTTAAGATTTTTCTTTAACTACAAGAAGAGATTCTTTTTTAAAAAATAATTATAAAACTAAAATATTTATTTTATTTTACACAATAAGCATTGCGCACAGCATTTGGGTTATAATTATATACCAGTACATCTAAGCAGACAGTCCCAGTCACTGATTTGCATGGTGACTGGTCCGGCATCCAAAGCGTTTCCAAATTTGATACTGATATTACTAAGTAGTGTCACCCTTTTATAAGAATATTTTATTGCTACCAACTGAAACTCCTTTTGCTGCACAGTGTCCTTGTGGAAGCTTCTGTGTTTTCTACTCATGATTACATGATGTTTTTTCCAAGCCATTGCTAGTAAACTGGGCAGTATTAATGGCTGATACATAGTAAGACACAATACTGCTTTATGTAAACATATTTATAACTAAATTAGACATGTAAGTTTTTAACACTGGTGATGAACCGCAGGGTAACTAGATCGATACAAAATATATAGTATGAGGAAGTACTTATACTTTACTTTTACTTCTTATACATGTTTCTCTAAAGCTCAAATTATCCTTTGACTAGTGGAAGACAATCTGTTAATTGAAACCTAGGCTACTTTCTTCTTTCTCAAAGCCCAATTTAGACTAGATTTCAAAAACTAAATAAACAACTGTCTGTCTGCCCATTAAAAAGGAGTGTGTCAGGTTTCTGTGTAAGTAAGTCTTTTAAATAATCTCCACTTAACCGTTCACAAGGGGCCATGTAGTCTTTAAGGATTTACAATGCCATTGCCTTGTTGTCCAGAAAGATGGGGATGTCGTGGGAAGGATTTGCTCACTGAAATTCAGCTGTGGGTAAATCACCAGAGTTGTACTGTATGCCACCAGCACGAGGTGCAATACTTATAGTTAAAAATGGTGAAGAACTAACATGTATGCTGACGCGTCAGTTAATACAAAACCCATGAGGGATGTGCTGAGTATTTAAGTACAGGTTTTAAATGGAATAAATGGTCCCTCTATAATTTGTCTGCATGAAAAAGTTTACTTTAGTAAAGGCATTGCAAACAATGATGTGT